>JASDQU010738352.1:138152-157590 GCA_032191745.1 Picea mariana | reverse complement strand
ACACGTTTTTGTCCCGCGCATGTGCGCGCACATCAAGCTGCTGTAAAGTGCCCTTCAATTTTTGGTTACTTTGTATAGTTTTTTGCCTTTCTGAAGTGCTGTGAAATTATTTCAGTGCCATGAGTGACTTCATTGCTGTTTTGATGATGTGGAGTTCTTGTCGCCATGTGCAGACGAAATTTCAGTGATAACAGTCGGCCCATGGGTTTACCCATGTTTTGGCCCTTTTGTAATGTATAAATAGATGTCTAGGTGATGTAAGAAAGAGATCGAGGGCCTAGAAGAGACAAGTTGTAAGTTGTGTTAAGTGCAAGTGATAGTTGTAAATGCTTTGTGCATACTGTGTGAGGCTTGGAAGGCTAAGTGCAAGTGACTGTAAGAGACTGTGTAAAGTTTTTGTGCTGTAACCTTGCTCGAGGAAAGAGGATCTGGTGAGGTGTGCGCAGATCTCATGTCTTCTGCATAGTAGTATTTTGATTCTATGTGCCTGTAAGAAGCTTGACCGAAGATAATAAAGAAGAGAAGAGTTGGTGTACATAACCCGAGGCTGGGGGTGAACCACATATATCTTTTTGTTTTGGTTTATTTGTGCATTATGGTTGTTATATTGTTTATATGATTCATGCTTAGTGTAATGATTAATTCTTAGATGAATATGATATATTAGTGCCTAATGATGTGAACAAGATGCTAGATCTGATCTATGTTGATATCCTTAGTGATCGAATATATTAGATATGGATGAATACTGCGATGCTCTATTATTAGGGTTTATCTGCGTTGTAAACAAAGGCTGAATACTAATGAACTATAACTGCTAAGTGCTATGTTAAGGTGTTACAATCACAGATCCGTGTCCTAGCTAGGGTTGCAGACACTAGAGTCCTGCAACCACCCCTGCCTCTACCTCGGGTGAGACTTCATCTGCTTCGTAGGTGTTTCCGAAAGGGTCAATAGTTAGGGTTTTGTTGGTGCGTTGTTGAAGCGTTGAACCTTGGGTCTGCCCCTGTGCCAACATGTATTCACACCATTTTCCCATGTCCTTCTTCGACTTCTCATTACCATTCTTGTGTTGCAACTTGGATTGGTTTTCCTAAGAGTGGCCATATTTAATCTATCCATTGTTTTGTGGGTTGGGTCTACCTTTTCCCTACTTCGGCTATAAGGATTTTGTAGATCCAAATTCTCTCCTCTTCTGCTTAAATTTTTTCTCGATCTTGACATCATATCTATAATTCGTACCCAATGATGCAATGTCCACAAACTCCATTTCTATTTGAATGTATCTATGTAGACTGTTGCGATATTTGAGCACCAGATGTCGCTCAGAGTCTTTGATGCCCAATTTGGTGTGCAGGGTATGGAAAATATTGGTGAAATTTGGTACTGTTTGGTCCCTTTCCTGACGCAGGGTGGTTCATCTTGTGTACTGGTCCTCGTAGCTTCCAACAAGGTAGTATTGTTATTTATTGGCATCCCTGAAGGAATCCCATGTGGGAGAGACTACAAATATTGCATATTCCTCTATGGCCTTTTTCTTAGAGTAAGTATTCCACTAGTCCTTAACATGGGGGATGGCCTCGAGGAGTGAAAAAGTAATATTTTCCTATCAAAAAAATTGTGGACTGAAAAATACCCTTTGAGCAGATTCAACCATTTATCTACATCATCTTCATTTATCAGTTCTTCAAATAATGGAATATCAAAGTTTACATGTACCTTGAAGGGGGTTGCATGGCCGCTTGATGAAGATGTGTCTCCTGTGGGAAGTTGTCGAAGGATCTGTGCAAAGTTGTCCATCATTTCGTTCCTTTGTCACACAAGGGCTTCCTCAAGCAACATTTTAAAAGGATTTCCTACTCCATCATATTTATTTTAATCCTCCATGGGTTGTTGTTGAGTTCGGCATGACTGATCTTGCAAAGGATCGACTAGTTCGAGTCCCAACTTCTTGTACCCATATCTTGTCAAGGACATGCACGAAGAAAAATAAATGAAGAGAAGACCGCTCTGATACCATTGATCTGGATTTATGAGAGGAAAAAAATGAATAACAAATTGAATACAATAACATAGAGATACATAGAACAACAAAATATATCCAGTGAACAATAACTTCTATTGAATAAATAGAATAGGCTGAAACTGTAAAACTCAGAACTGAAAACAACTTGCTCGAATGGTGGTAGCTATCTCTGAGAAGAGATGTGGATTCTACATGCATCCGCCTAAGAAGAATGATTACAATGAGGCTCTATATTCCTTTTTAACATTACTCATGAATTCCAAAACCCTAGACATCCAGAAACCTAACCCTAGGAGATGAAACACCAAAAGTTATGTGGGTCCCGATGGGTAAGTTGGTACCTCAACTTCTCGTGTTCATAAATTTTGCATACGACCTCCATTTTAGGCGCATGATAGCCCATTGGAAAGGCCATTTTGATAACTACACATCATGTCGTCAAACTCTAAATCCATCTACAGTTTGACTGTGGAAAGCCAAAAAAACACTATTTAGGGCCCCAAAATGGCCCTAGAAGTACATAAAGTTGTACTGACATGAAAAATTCCAAAATAACCCAGTTGGGTTAGGTGGGCATCCACCAATATCCACCTAGAAGCTTTGTAGGGATTCAAACAACCCTGAAAGTGTAGAACCCACAGTTACAAAGAATTACAAAAGAACATGTTTAACTAAAACTGACAAAAGGAGCCAATTGGAATAGGTGGGTGGCCACCAATATCCACCTGGATCATCGCATCTCATGTTTTTCCTTTCATTGAGTAAATAAAGAGGAGGATAAAAGAAACAAGCAAAGATAAGATCTTTCCACAATGTCCAAGTCAAGCTAGGCATGCTTGATTTCTCTTCTTTTCCTCTCACTCTAGTAATTTTTACTTTTATTCAATTGATTTAATATATTCTAAAAGAATCTAAATTATAGAAATTTCTAATCTTCTAGAGAAATATCATCTAGAAAATTCAGAGAGTCTCGCCTCTTACATTGCATAACATTTCCCCTTAAAAAATAACTATAGAGAATTTACAAGAAAAAGAGAAGTGGAGGGAGACATTTTGCATCTATTCCTCTCTTAATATTGACTTTAATATCCTTGTTGATGGTATAAGCATTTTTCTTCTATCATATATTCCGCGTATATCAAATTGCCATAGTGTTCAAAATAACATATGGAAGTCTATTATGAATATAAAATAATGCATGCATGTGCACATGATTATTTTATTGTTTTTTAAATTTATTAAAATATGTATTGATGTTTTTTGTAATTTTATATTTTAATTAAAAAAACCCACCTAATTTATATGCCATGCCTTATTAAATTGCAAAAAATACTATAAAATGGAACCTGAAGACAATGAAAACCTCACACAAGCAGACCAAGGCAAGGAAAACCCCAACCCACCACAACCACCAAACATAACACAGAAATTGATGAAGGGTTGGCCACATTGAGATCACTTGTGCATGAATTAAGGGGCACAAGGGAACCTAGCCAATTTTCCTTGGCCACTTCATCGAATGCCATTGTATCATCCATTGCAAGTGCACAAAGGAAATTAACTACTATTTATGAATACAGGGTTAGGATGTTTGAGTTCTATAGGATTGGACTTGATAAAAACCAAGTTAGAGACTTGGGTATTTATAAACAAGAGTTGATGTCTCTTTTTATTGATCCTCGAACTAGACAACAACCACCTGTCAACAAGAAACACATTTGTATGTACTAGTGCATCCACCCAGAATTTCTTGAAAAATGGATGGATATCTAGTTCATGGTCTTTGACAAACTACCTGCAATAACAAGGAGGTGCCTTTATGTTTTTTGAGAAAATTACGAGAATAATTTATTTTTGGTCACCATGTGAACTACTTCGACATAGGTGATTTTTAGGGGATGGGTCAAGGGTTTGCACAAGGCTAATAGCATGCTATGCATGATCCCATGTTAGGTCCCGATCCCCCAGGTGAAGGCCTAACCTCCCTACCCAACATCCTCCCCTTGCAGAGGACTTGCAACAACTACATGTAGCTCTATCAACATTGACTCAAAGTCTACTACAACATGGTAGTTTTGTTGCACTATCTCAGTAGGAGGTGCCTGCTGGTGACATTGATAGAGGGGTCAGAACTTCAATCCCTAGAGTAGTGTGCATCGAGGAGAGGGAACATGGATAGAGAAATTGTTCATGTGAGTCTCATAGATGCTCGAGTTCTGGGAAGACTTGTTATGGGCCTATGGAGGCCAGTGGACACCAGAGCTTCATGGAGGAGGTTAGTATATTAACCATCTCTATATTCTTCATCGTTATATATTTATATAGTATTATGTGTATTTATTTCGATATTTTATTGTATGATGTTTTACAGTTGCTACACCCGTATAATAAGCCCTCTACACCAATAGATACATCAGTGTCTGTCTCCACCACTAATGAAGTAGTAGAGGCAACATGCTCATTTGGTGAATTGCATACACAAGTATGTGTCACATTTTATAAATTCACCGTAATGATTTCTTTATTTTCTGGCATCCTCAAATTTATAATGTTTTTCTGTTTCTACAGGTTGTGGGACCAGGCGATGTCGAGCAATGTTCACCTGGGATGGACAATTCACCTGCTTCACAAGTATCATGTGTTGATTTAAATATCGTTTAAATCTCAAATTCGTTGTATCTATGTTGTTGAATTTTACTATTTGGTACTAATAACAATATTATTAATATGTATGCAGGATGTTAATATTTTCGGTAGTTACAGTACTAGTCTATTCCTTGGGCACCCGACCATGGATTTTGGGTTACATGTTTCCAGACCAAGCATTATTTTTGTATATCCCATGGGGGTCCATTTCCACCCACCCCCACCATGTTTCATATTCCATGCATCCTCATTGGTTGTACCTATAGTCCATCCACCCACACCACCTCTTCCATCACATCCATTCACAATGGATGCATCCATATGCCACCCACCACCATTTCCATCTGCACCATCCACCGAGGTTGGAAAAATAGATGTTTCCTTGGAGTAGGTTGTACAACTGAGTGCTCCACTTTCCAGCGAATTTCCATTGATGCCCGAGATATTCTCGGTGAGATAACGTTTTGATGATCAATTTTAATGTATCATAAATGCAATTGTTTTTATGCATATTGGTTTAAATTTCATGATTTGATCCTTGTAATTGATGTAGGGTGGCATCGTTGAGAGATTAGGGTCACGGAGGAGGACACCACCTTCATGATTTTCAGTACCATCTATGGTGAGTTGTCTTATGTTGAATTACAAAGTATCATTTTGTAATACTTTTAATTCATTGTGGAAAAAAACTTATAACAATGTTTTTTATTTGTGTAGTCTTCAAAAAAACAAACTACGCCCAACCACTCAAGGTGCTTCTTTGAGCAATAGAAGAAAGATCAATTTCCGGGATGCTCCTAAGGGTGGAGAGGGTGGTAGTGGTCACTAAGTGTCTAATGACTACCATTTTTTATCTAAGTCACCATATGCCAATTTTTTATGTTAGGGCACTTGTTGTTGTTTTGTATATTGGGCACGATGTGCCATTTTGTTAAAAATGTATAGTTTAGATGATGTTTAATACACACACACACACATTTCATGGCACGTTTTTTATGAATCTCATTGTTTCTTCATCTTATGTTGATGAATGTATACATTTCAAAGTGTTTCAATTTCCACTCTTTTTTGTTATATATGAAATCACAAGAAATAAATCTAATCTAAATGGATTTAAATAAATCTATTCTCAAAAGGTATCTCTCAGAAATAGAAAATAGAAACAACTATGTATCTCTATTCTTCTAAGAACAAATTCCACATTAAAATATTGCTACAAGGATATTCCTAGGACACATACATTTACATTGTTTCATAAAGGGAGAAACCTACATGAACATCATGAACATGAGCATGAACATAATAATCCATGAGTTGAAATCAATGCACACTTTGGGATTATGGATGGATTTGGGATAATTAAGACATGATGAGAAGATTAAATGTCAAACTCAAAATATCATATAACCTTGAATTTAAGATCTATTGGTATGATAAGTTGAATATTGTTTTTCAATAGTTAGAAGGAGAAACTCATACATAAAAAAATAGTAGGATCACTTAACACATCAATGTAGATTTTGATGAGTTTGTACATTCAATAACTTAAATTTAACTAATAGAAACTACAATTACCTTTACAATATTCAATAAATCTACTTATTATAGGAGATGTTTGTTGAAGAGTATACAAAGATGTTTTAGGTTCTAGCAACTATTTCACAAAATTTGAATAGATTTATGAAATTTTGATGAAACGAAATATTTTTTTTCTCAATTTGGTTGAGTATTCAAATAGATTTGGAGTGTATTATTGCATTAATCATTGTAATAATTTATTTAATTTGATTTATTACTTTTTAAAGTGTTAAGGGATTCTATGTAAGTAAAAATAGTTTGTTTTTTCTAAAGTGATTATAAATACTTGCATTACTCATTAACGAATCTCTCATGGTGAAAAATATTGCTAAGTGTTAAATCCATGCGAAATTAATGGTTCTCAAGGATCTAAATTTGATGAAATATTGAAGTCCCATCCTAGTCAAGACTCCAGGAACCAATAAAAAGAATCATGTAGGCCAACATAATCACAATATAAATAAGAGGGTTGAAACCTCACATTACTCTATCCAAAATGAAACATGGTTCATTATAATGGAAATCACAACATGTTACAAGGGTTTCTTAATGCAAAATCAACACATAAAATATAAGTGCACAATAAATCCTCACATCCAATGAAAATATACCTCAAATTCTCCATTAATCTTGCGAAAATATTGTGCAATGTATCCCAAGAGGAGAGCTCCTAAATACCCAAATTATCCACCCTTTACAATAGAGAGAGAGAGAGCTCTTATTTATAGAGTGAGTATCTTCTCTTATACAATAAAATATTATTATTTTCTAATTAACTCCATGACAAGTCAAATAAATATTATAATAATGGATTAGTTAGATCTCTCCTCAATCCATGGTTGACCATGTTAAAACATGTGGACATTAGCCTCTCCAGAGAAATTCACCCTCATAAAAAAATAGTAGTAGTATGCACCAACTAATTCTCATGAAGGGGATGCACCACCAAAAATAGGCATTAAGCCAATTCAAATGCCAAGTGTCCACATGGAATGTTCCCTCCAATAATTTGCATGCATGCAACCACTACACATGTATGAATTCAAAGGCAGCCAACTCCATGGATGAATGTGCAAGATCCCAAGTGGATGGAGCATACACAAAATAATAAGTGATCTATGCCTTGCCATGCCTTTGCTTTACTTACTTTCCTAGCTTCTGTTGCCTTTGCCTTGCCTTGCCTTACCTTTTCATGCCTTGCCTTGCCATTCCATGCCATGCCATGCCTTGACTTGACTTGCCATGCCATTCCATGCCTTGTCTTTTCATGTCGTGCTTTTCCTTGTCTTTACTTGTCATGCTATGCCTTTCCTTGCCATGCCTTTTCTTTCCATGCCTTTCATTTCCTTTCCTTTCCTTTCCATACCTATACCTATACCTAGACATTGCTTTGTCATGCCTTGCCATTCCTTGAATTTTATTTCCATGTCTACCCTTGCCTCACATTGGATTTGTGTGCCTTGCCTTGACTTTCCATGGCATGCCTTACCTTGTCATGCCATGCTTTTCCTTCCCATCCCATCCCATGCCATGCCTTTCATTTCCTTCCCTTGCCTTGCCTTGTCTTTCCTTGCCATGCCTTTCCTTGCCATGACATGCCTTGTCTTGCCTTGACTTGCCATGCCATTCCATGCCTTTCCTTTCCATGTCATGCCTTGCATTGCCTTAAGTTCCATTGCCTTTCTTTTCCTTTCCATGACATGCCTTGCCTTGTCATGTCATGTCATCGCATGTCTTTCCTTTCCATGACATGCCTTTCCTTGTAATTTCATTCCATGCCATGCCCTGCATTGCCTTGCATTTCATTTCCTTTCATTGGATTACCTTACACTTCCTTTCCATGCCATGCCTTGTATTTCCTTGTGTTGCATTTCCTTGCCTTTACTTTTCTTTCTTTTCCATGCCATTCCTTGACTTTCCATTCCATGCCTTGCATTGCCTTTTGTTGCATTACCTTTCCTTTCCTTGACATGCTATGTCATGCCTTGCCTTTTCTTGACATGCTATCTCATGCCTTTCCTTTCCATGCCATGCCATGCCATGCCTTGCATTACCTTGCCTTGTCATGCCATATCATGTCATGCCGTTCATTTCCATGACATGCCTTACATTTTCTTATGTTGCATTTCCTTTCCTTGCATTTCCTTGCCTTACCTTGCCCTGATTTTCCATGCCATGCCATTCCTTTCCTTTTCTTTCCTTCCCATGTCATGCCATGCCTTGCCTTTCCATGCCTTGTCTTTCCTTACCATGCCATGCCTTGCATTTCCATGCCATGCCATGCATTGCATTGCATTGCATTGCATTGTGTTGCATTTCCTTTCCTTGTATTTTCTTGCCATGACATGCCATGCCATGCCTTGTGTTCCCATGCCATGCCTTGCATTGAATTGTGTTGAATTTCCTTTCCTTTCATTGCCTTGACTTGCCTTTCCATTTCATTCCATGTCATGCCATGCCATTCCATTCCTTGCATTGCAATTCCTTGCCTTTCATTTCCTTTCATTTTCATGCATTGTCATTCCATTCCTTTCCTTGCCATGCCATGCCATGTCATGCCTTACAGTGCCTTGCCTTTCCTTTCCTTGCCTTTCCATGCCATGCCTTGCATTGCCTTTCCTTGCCTTTCCATGCCATGACATGCCATGATTTGAATTTCCTTTCCATCCCATTCCTTGCCTTTCCATGCCATGCCTTGCATTTCCTTGCATTGCATTTCCTTGTGTTGCATTGCCTTGCATTGAATTACCTTGCCTTGCCTTTCATTTCCATGCCATGCCATTCGTTGCCTTGCCATGCCATACCATCCTTTCCATGTCATACCTTGCATTTCCTTGCGTTGCATTGCCTTGGTTTTCCTTTCCTTGACATCTCATGCCATGCTATGCCTTGCCTTGTCATGCCATGCCATGCCTTGCCTTTCCATGCCATGCCTTACCTTTCCTAGCCTTGATTTACATGTCATGCCTTTCTTTTATATGCCATGCCATGTCATGCCTTGCATTGCCTTGAGTTATCTTTCCTTGCCTTGCCTTGCTATGTCATGCCATGCCATTCCTTGCCTTGCCTTGCCATGCCTTTCCTTTCAATGTCATGTCATGCCTTGCCTTGCCTTGTGTTGTGTTTCCTTTCTTTGACTTTCCTTGCCATGCCATGCCATGCCATGCCTTTCCATGCCATGACTTGTCTTTCCATGCCATGCCATGCCATGTATTGCATTTCCTTGCATTTACTTTCCTTGACATACCATGCCATACCATGCCTTGTCTTTCCATGTCATTCCTTTCCTTTCCTTTCCATGGCATGCCTTGCCTTTCAATGTCTTGCCTTGCCATGCCATGCCTTACCATGACATGCCTTGCATTGCCATATCCTTCTAGGTTAAACACAAAATTTGAACTAGTTTAAAAATCAAACTTTTTCAAATTGCTAACTCTTTGAATGCTTACTTAAAACCCTTCAACAAAATAGTAACATGATTTATGTATCCTTGTTGAGTTTACACCTCTAATTTTTTATTCCTTTCACATGATTAAAATTCATACAAAACCAAAATCATGATTAGCATTAAAGTCTTTGAATAGGTAAACAATGTATTGAGCTGGAATACAATACAACATATGATATATATACCAAATATTCAAATGATATCAATAACCATTGATATTTTTATACACATTTACACATAGGTAGAAAAAATATTTTAATAACAAGGATAATATAAAAATATTTTAATAACAATAAAATTATGAATTTCATGTAATTACCATATTTCAAACGGGTTATGTATCATGTACACCTTTTATAATATCAAGTCTAACTACATTTGATCTAAAAGGTACTTTCATTATGATATTCATAAAACCGATTGTTCATAAAAAAAATAGTTTTTTTCATTGTTATAGAGAATTTATTTTCCTTTGAGTCTCCCACAAAAAAATTGTCTCTATAATCATAAACACCATTAAATTATTTCCAAATTCAATTAGCTTCTAATAAATTTGATTTCAAGTTAATTTGATAAAAAAATAATGGCATTCATGTATCATACCTTTTTTTTGCTTAAAAAAAAGAATGCTTGTACTAAATGAACAAGTTTAATACCTAAAAATTACAATCAAAGGATTCATTAAGTATGTAATTCTACAAATTGTTATCCAATCTATATTAGATCAAAATACTTGCATGAGAATTTCAATGTCATTACAAAAGATCTCTTTATTCCTATATCTTAGGTATCTTCATAGTTGTGAAACATGGATTATCATAATTACTAGGATTTACATAGAGAGGAATGTCACTAAATATCTTTATGTTCCATCCTTATGGTGTAGTCTCATTATAATATTGATCCATAATTTCTTTTGGATTGCATGAAAAAAAACATAACTTCAAGGCCTTATTTAAAATCAAATAAATAAAAACTAATCTTTCAACTCAATAACTTTTATAACAAGATATAGCATGTAGACCTAGACCTAGACCTTTCCATGTCTAGCCTTGCTTAGAATTGCCATGTCTTGCCTTGCCTTGCCTTATCTTTCCTTGCCTTGCATTACCATACCTAAACCTAAACCTATACTTAGACATTGTCTTGTCATGCCTTGCCTTGTCATGCCTTGTCTTGCCATGATCTAGGTCATGGTCTATGTCATGGTCTAGGTCATGATAATGGTGTAGGTCTAGGTCTAAGTCTAGGTATTTGTCATGGTCATCATTTAGGTCTAGGTCTATTGCCAACATGTCTTTGAATGACTTGAGGAGGTGAGTTGCAACTCATGATAAAACTCTAATTGGGCCTCAGATGGACGAACCCTTGGTTGCATTGGATCTAGGGCACTAAGTTTCAACTAGTGGGGCCCCTCCATTGTCATTTTGTTGCTTAGAAAAGTGTTTGTTGGAGGATCTTTGGAACTAGGAATTTTCTTAGTGAGACACAATGTAATTTTTGAACAAGAGATTGATTTTCAAGAACACTGTGTCGGGAAATTGTGGGTAGTGTGGTCACGTGGAACTTGGCCAAAAGTACATGCAGGAGATTAAGAACTTTGTTACGTTGCTCAGTTTGGATTTTATGCCCTTAGACCAAATTGCCAACATGTCCCTAAAAGGCTTGAGGAGTTGAGTTACAACTCATGATAAAACTCTAACCGGGCTTTAGATGGACAAACCATTTAGTGCATTAGATCCTGGGCACCAAGTTTCAACTAGTGGGGCTCCTATGTTGTCATTTTGTTTCTTGGAAAAGCATTTTTTGGAGGATCTCCAGAACTAGGGTTTTGCTCAGTGAGGCACAATGCAATTTCTAAACAAGAGGTCAATTTTCAATAACACTGTGCTGGGATATTGTGGGTATTTTGGTCACGTGGAACTTGTCCAAAATAATATGCAGGAGATTAAGAAATTTGTTATGTTGCTCGGTTTGGATTTTATGCCCTTAAACCAAATTTCCAACATGTCCCTAAAAGGCTTGGGGAGGCGAGTTGCAACTTGCGATAAAACTCTAACTGGGCCTCAGATGGACAAACCATTGAGTGAATTATATCTAGGGCACCGGGTTTCGTCTAGTAGGGCTCCTTCACTATCATTTTGTTTCCTAGAAAATCATTTGTTGGAGGATCTCCAAAACTAGGGTTTTTCTCAGTGAGGCATAGTGAAATTTATGAACAAGAGGTCAATTTTCAAGAACATTGTGCCAAGATATTGTGGGTAGTGTGGTCAAGTGGTCTTTGGCCAAAAAGACATGTGGTAGCTTACGAAACTTTGTTATTCTTCTCGGTTTGGATTTTATGCCCCTAGAAAAAATTGCCAACATGTCCTTGAATGGCTTGAGGAGGTTAGTTGCAACCAGCGATAAAAATATAACCGGGCCTTGGATGAAGGAATCATTAGTTGAATAGGATTTGAGGCATCATGTTTCAACTATTGCACCCCCACCACCCCCCCCAATGTTATTTTGTTTCCTGGAAAAGCATTTGTTGGAGGATATCTGGAACTAGGGTTTTTCTTAGTGAGGCACAATGCAATTTCTTAACAAGAAGTTGATTTTCAAGAACACTGTGTCGAGCGATTGTGGGTAGTGTGGCCACGTGGGCCTTGTCCAAATAAACGTGCATGATCTTACATAAATTTGTTATGCTGCTTGGTTTTGATTTTATGTCCCCAGACCAAGTTGCCAATATGTCCTTGAATGGCTTGAGGAGGAAAGTTGCAACTCGCAATAAAACTCTAACCGAGCCTCAGATGGAAGAACTGTCAATTGAATTGGATCCATGGAACCGGGTTTCAACTAGTGGGGATTGTCCAATATCATTTTGTTTCTTGGAAAATCGTTTGTTGGAGGATCTTTAGAACTAGGGCTTTGTTAAGTGAGGCACTATGCAATTTTTTAACAAGAGGTCAGTTTTCAAGAACATTGTGTTGGGAGATTGTGGGTAGCATGGTTGTGTGATCCTTGGAAAAAAAAATGTGTGAGAGCAGTTGAAACTTCGTTAGGCTACTCATCTTGGATTTTATGCCCCCAGACCAAATTTCCAACATGTCCCTGAATGGCTTGAGGAGGCGAGTTTCAACTCGCAATAAAACTCTAACCAAGCCTCAGATAGATGAATCATCAGTTGCATTGGATCCAGGGCATCAATTTTCAACTAATGGGGCCCCTCCACTATCATTTTGTTTCCCAGTAAAGAGTTTGGTGGAGGATATTCAGAACTAGGGTTTTTCTCAGTGAGGCATAATGTAATTTTTGAAGAAGAGGTCATTTTTCAAAAACACTGTGCCAGATAGTTATGGGTAGATAAATTGCATGGTCCTTATCCAAAAAAACATATGGGAGCTTACGAAACTTCTTTATGCTACTCTGTTTGGATTTTATGACCTTGGGCCAAACTTCCAACATGTCCCTAAATGGCTTAAGGAGGCAAGTCACAACTCGCGATAAAAATCTAATTGAAGGTTGGATGGATGAATCGTCAATTACATTGGATCTAGGGCCATGATTTTCATCTAGTGGAGCCCCTTCAATGTCATTCTATTTCCCCAAAAAGTGTTGGAGGATCTCTGAAACTAGGGTTTTGTTGAGTGAGTCACAGTGCAATTTATGAACAAGAGGTTAATTTTCAAGAACACTATGACAGACGATTATGGGTAGCATGGTTGCATGGGCCTTGGCCAAATAGATGTGCAGGAGCTTATGAAACTCTATTATGCTTCTCGGTTTGGATTTTATGCCCCTGGGCCAAATTGTCAACATGTCCTTGAATGAATTGAGGAGGTGAGTTGCAACTCATGATAAAACTCTAATCGATCCTTGTATCGAGAAATTGTTGGTTGCATTGGATCCAGGGTATTGGGTTTCATCTAGTGGGGCCCCTCCATTGTCATTTAGTTGTGCAAAAATTTGTTTGTTTGAGGATCTCTGCAACTAGGGTTTTGCTCAGTGCTTATTACATATGTTTGAAAATTTAACACCTTGTAAGGCTAGACATGGCATGGCATGGAAAGGAATGGAATGGAAAGGCAAGGTAAGGCATGGCATGGCATGACATGGAAAGGAAATGCATGGCATGGCATGTCATGACATGGAAAGGAAAGGAAATGCGACACAAGGAAATGCAAGGAATGACATGGCAAGGAAAGACATGTCATGGAAAGGCATGGCATGAAATGACATGGCATGGAAAGGAAATGCATGACATGGTAAGGCAAGGAAATTCAATGCAAGGAAATGGAAGGCATGTCATGGAATGGAAAGGAAAATCAAGGAATGAGATGACAAGTTAAGGCACGACATGGTATGGCATGGCATGGAAAGGAAAGACAAGGAAATGCAAGGCATGGGATGACATGGCATGGAAAGGCAAGGCAAGGCAAGGCATGGCAAGGCATGGAATTCCAAGGCAAGGCAAGGCATGGCAAGGCATGGCATTCCAAGGCAAGGCAAGGCATGGTATGTCAAGGCAAGGCATGACACAGCAAGTCAAGGAAAGGAAAGGAAAGGAATGGCATGGCATGGGATGGAAAGGCAAGGCAAGGAAAGGCAAAGAAATGNGACAAGGCAAGGCAAGACACGACATGGAAAGGTAAGGCATGGCATGGAATGGAAATACAAGGAAAGGCATGGCATGACATGGCAAGGAAAGGAAAGGCAATGCAAGGAAACGCGAGGCAACATAAGCCAAGGAAAAATAAAGACAAGTTAAGACATGGAAAGCCAAGGAATTGCATGGCATGGAATAGCAAGGAAAGACATGGCATGGAAAGGAAAGGCATGGAATGGAATGACATGGAAAGAAAAGGCATGGCATGGCATGGCATAGAAATAAAAGGCATGGAATGACATGACAAGTCAAGACAAGGCAAGGCAAGGCAAGGGAATGAAAGACAAGGAAATGAAATGTAAGGCAATGCAATGCAATGCAACGCAAGGAAATTCAACATGTGGTATGACATGGCATGGAAAGGAAAGACATGGCATGGAAAGGAAAGGAATGATATGGCATGGCATTGCAATGCAAGGAAAGGCATGCGATGACATGGAAAATCAAATCAAGGAAATGCAAGGCATGGAATGGCATGGCATGGAAAGGAAAGGAAAGAAATGGCATGGAAAGGCAAGGCATGGCATGGAAAGTCAAGGCAAGGCAAGGAATGACATGGAAAGGCAAGGCAAAGAAATTCTAGGCAAGCAATGAAATGTAAGGCAAGGCAAGGCAAGGAAAGGCAAGGCAAGGCAAGGTAAGACATGGCAAGTAAAGGAAAGGCAAGGTAAGACATGGATAGGAAAGGAAATACAAGGTAAGACATGGAAAGGCAAGGCAAGGAAAGGCAAGGAAAGGCAAAGCAAGGTAAGACATGGAAATTCAAGGAAAGGTAGGGAAAGGAAAGGTAAGGCAAGTTAAGCCAAGGAAAGCCAAGACAAGGTAGGGAAAGGAAAGGGAAGGCAAGGCTAGGAAAGAAAGGAAAGGAAAGCCAAGCCAAGGTAGGGAAAGGCAAGGCAAGGACAAGAAATCAAGGCAATGAAAGATAAGGAAAGACTAGGAAAGCAAGGCAAGGAAAGACAAGGGAAGGCTAGACATAGTTCCCTAAAAACAAAAAAGAACCACAAAATACAACAATACTATAACAACCATAAAATGAAGCCAAAATTTTAAACATTCATAAATATGAAATATTTGTTCAATTATTCCTTTTACATACCTATGGTAATTCAAGTAGACCATTGAGATCACTTCTAATACTGATGGTCTCCATTAACTTCTCATGCTCAGAGTAAGGCAAGAAGTATCATACCTTTGATGAATTCTTACTTGGAATTGATTGTAGTTGGAGGTTTGTACCAACAACCAAGTTCGTAAAGTGGTATACATCTCCACCTAGTCTATAATCTTGAAATACATAACCACCTTTCTTTCGATTTCTTTCATACCGTGTCATATATTCTCCTCTAATAACCATTGAACCAATCAGAAATTTAATGCCTTCATAGTTTGTTACTGATTGCATGATCATGATCTACTTTCCCTATAAGAAACATGCCAGCCAATAATTAGTTCCCAGTTCATTACCTTGGGGAAACCACTGTGTACATGTGCCCTACAAAAAATGGAGTTCCAACACGTGAGTCCACTAAATGACCAAAGCATAAAACATTGATTCTAGTTATTCAAAATTCAATAGAAGGTTTCATCAAACTTGGCAGTATGAGATTTGAGATGTGATCATAATCTCCTAAAATATTTGATTTGTCCTCCTCCAACTGCGATAATTCCATAGTTATACATTGACCAATGGAGAGTGATACATGATCCCATCTATAAACCAAGTCTGTTGATTCACAATCATCCCATTCATTACCACTACATGGACCATATAAGAAAGAGAGTTTTCTCATCCATATTTCAACTATTGCATTGTATGATGTTTGAAATGAATGGAATCCATGAGTGCCTTGAATTGTTTTTCATTCTTACCAATGTGATCGATCTACATCAACCACCTCCTAAAAATATCTATGTACATGTCCTTTCATGGGTGATTGGTCTTCACAGTTTCTTATTCCCTCTCCCATTACTAAAGAACACCATTCAACAATGGATTTTGCATCTTGAATGAGGGAAGTAGTTGTGTTTTCTCCATCATGCTCCCCTTTTCTATCCCCAGACTCAAAATAGTTCCAAGTATGTGGTACCTTGAGGTTTTTTTGCAACATACACAACCATTGAAATACATGATAATTTTTTAACTGGCCTATGCAACCATCTAACCAAATACAATGTTGATCCATCTGTATGGTCTTCTCCTTAAGGTGATTGTAAAACAACTAAAAGAAATTATGTATGTATGCTAAGTCATGGCATCGATCATCGCTAATGTAGAAGTGATACTCCAATTTAACTTTTTTTTCTTCGTTACTATCTGTCCCATGCCTTTATGTGATATGGACCATTATGATGACCTTCTCTGAGTGAGAATATTGGATTTGAATCTCATTTTGCGGTTGAAGGGTGTAGTTCTCAGCAAAATCAACTACTGATAAGACAATACAAATGGGAAATGTTATAAAATTCTCATCCTTCCATCGAGCCACATGGATATACTAAACATATTGTGGGGTATTTTTTATGAAGTCCTTGATGAAGTCACATACTCATACCTCGAAAGTCACCAATTGTATATTTTCTTTCCTACCCTCTGTCAATATCATATGTGACATATTTAAAGCTTTGCAAGGAAACATCCTTCCTCCCTAATTCATACACATCACTTACATGGATCCAATTTCTCATAAATGTCATTCCACCACACCTGGGGCATGTCACATATAAGTAATTGTTTTGATAAAATGTTCAACCCTCTGGCCTTGTACAAAAGATTTTGTGAATAAAGTCTCTAGATGATGACAACAACAATATAACTGAGCATTTCTGAACAAGGGTGTTATGCAATACACGATGCTGAAGTCACATACTCGTACCTGGGAAGTCAGAAATTGTATATTTTTTCTTTCCTACCCTCTGTCAATATCATATGTGACATATTTAAAGCTTTGCAAGGAAACCTCATTCCTCCCTAATTCATACTCATCACTTATATGGATGCAACTTCTCAGAAATTCCATTGCACCGCACCTGGGGAATATCCCATCTAATCAATATTTTTGATAAAAATGTACAACCCTATGGCCTTGTACAAAGGATGTTGTGAATAAAGTCTCCAGATGATGACGATGACACTATAATTGAGCATTTTTGCACAAGGGTGTTATGCGATAAACAATCTCTCTCTCTCTCTCTCTCTATATATATATATATATATATATATATACCCATGTGTGTGTGTGATATTAAAAATCATACTCAATGTGATATCTACAATAACATGTGTTATGAATTGTGTTTATTCGAACATACCAAGGTTGGAATTTATGGAAACATCTTTGGCCCAAGTTAAGTGCACTGTGTATTGTCCTGGATCTCTCACACAATTTTGTTTTTGTAATTTCAAGAAAGTGTTTCATATGGGGTTCACGGTCCCTAGATCACCTTATCAATTTTATTACATATTTTTGGTTGGAAGAAGGCCTAGTGTTCTCATGCCATAAATCCTATACTAGTCTCTTAACTGCTCTAATTAACTTCATGTCAGAATGAGGTAGCCTACTAGTGAAGGCCCACAAATCTATTGGGCCACCTATTTCAATTCTACCTTGTCTTTTAGAATAATATCTAAGGGTTTTGATATTGCAATTCAAGAAATGAGAGTTTTGTTGGAGCAAACAATGTTTTCTTGTGATCTTGATAACAATCGATTGTGAAAAGACACATCGGGATGCATTACGATATTTATAATGATATTTCTTACCAATTTTTTGAAAATCATCCACAAGGTTTCTAACAATATGATGACTTGTTTTTGAACTTTTGACTATTTTAATGCCTAAAATTCTCCTAACAATCAAACTTCTAGATTTTAATAGAGCCAAAAATAATTGACATTTAGCGGCATCAAATTTTGGTTCAAAATATTCTTTAATGATTTTATAAGAATGATAATGAATAGTTTCCTTAGGCAAATTACCTTCAAGTGATGCTAGACCACTTTCATCCACCTTAATACATTTAAGAGTTCTTCACTGCACATTGTTCAATAATAGTAGGGACGATGAACCAGTATTCTAGCACTCTTGACCTCCATGTTGTGGAGTTAACAACGTTGCAGTTATTTCCCATTCAATCATTGGCGGATCAATTATGGGAGGAGAGTGGACATGCCCATGACTAGTTTCTATAACATATGACTATACAACAAGAGGTTGTACCACATGAACTTCTTCACAAGAATGTTGTGCACTAGATGCCTCTCTAATTTCATCCATTGTATAATCAACTCCAAAAAAATCCTCCATCGTTTGGGCATCCAAAACAACTTGTATTGATGAGATAGTGATAGGAGGTACAATAGAATTTTGAACTAGATTAGTATCTACTGAAATCTTGTTCTTTTCTTGTGGTGATGGAGGAGAAAAAACAAAGACATATACTCCACTAGAAATTGGATTTCCCTCTTTTGAAAGTTTTCATTTTGACATACATACCCTTTCCTTTTCTCTTTCTTTGTTTACCTTTTCAATGGGTTTTTCTTTCCTTGAGGAATTTCTACCTTGATTCCATAGGTTCCCCATGTTTAAAGAGAAAAATTGTCTTCCAAGGACACCAAAACAAATTTGTCTTGGTACTACACAATAAGACACAACTAACAATTCCAATTCTAATTGGACAAATTTGTCTTGATATTACACAAGAATACACAACTAACAATTCCAAATGGACAAATTTGTCTTGGTATTACACAAGAAGACAAAAATAACAATTCCAATTAGACAAATTTTTCTTGGTATTACACAAGAAGACACAAATAACAATTCCAATTCCAATTAGACAAATTTGTCTTGGTATTACACAAAAAGACACAACTAACAATTCCAATTGGACATATTTGTCTTGGTATTACACAAAAAGACACAACTAATAATTCTAATTGGACAAATTTGTCTGGGTATCACACAAGAAGACACAACTAACAATTCCAATTCCAATTGAACAAATTTGTCTTGATATTATACAAGAAGACACAACTAACAATTCCAATTTGAATTGGAAAAATTTGTCTTCCAATTATTCCCCCAAT
>JASDQU010738352.1:100210-114514 GCA_032191745.1 Picea mariana | reverse complement strand
ACCGGTTGAAGATTCCACTTGGGAAGATGAGTCTTTTATACAAAAGCATCCAGAGTTACTCAAGCGTTGTGGAAAACACTTGTCTCAAGGGGAGGGGCATGTTAAGCCCTAATATTGGCTCATTACCCCTTAATTGGGACATATTAGATTAGTAATGTTATTTTATTTATGTCGTCTTTAGGCCATTAGTTGTAATTATACCTCCTAGTCTCCTATATATACCAAGGAGACATTTTCATTTTGAATCATCTTGTACTTGAACATTTAAGTGGGGTAAAAGGAGGTTGGCCCCTCGAAGAGGCTTATTATCTGAAATTCTCTCTTTTTCAAGGCGTTGAGTACTTTTTCTGAAGATTTTCTATGCTATATTGATATTTGGTTCTTAACACAATACAAGAAGGAGAAGAAATTATTCATGTCATCTTATTTGGTTTTCGCGATAGAAAATTGATGTCATTTTTCGATATTATCTATGTGTAAGAAGGTAAACTGTGAATTCTACCCGGTAACCTTCTGGTATCAAACATTATGGAGGAACAAATCTTCCCAACATTTTTGTGAATTTCTTAATGATTTTTTCTCAGTTCTTAAAGACCTGTTGTTTGGAAAGGACACTCCCCGATGTTTGACCAGGTGAGTAAGTTATTGGATAGGAAGGGGACAATAGAACAAATGGATAATTACTATGTCATAAGGATTTTTGATACCAAGGAACATCCTTCCTTCCTTCCATGCCACATATCTAACAAAATGTTTTTTACTGAAATACCAAGGCAGTACAACTACTGATTGCATTGTTTCCATGAAAAGAGAAAAAATAAATTCATACCTCTGCCTTGGAAAGTTGGGGACTTCATATTCAAAAATATGAACAAGATTGACAAATTTCCAGTCCGTTTCCATGGCTTGAATCTAATATATGCTGAAAGGGTAAAAGGGTTTGACCCTAGCGTAATTTTTGTAGAACATCTACTGGCAATTTCATTCAACAATTATTTTATTAATGCTATTTTGAATTAAGAAAGAGATAATGACTCAGGCACTCCTGCTCGTGACACTAGCGACCTTAAAACAATACTCATCACCAATGAGGCATACAAACATAAAGGAAAAGGTCTCGACGCGAAGAGTGCTCAATCTCCAACTGTCACTCCAAAGAGTACAACATCTCGGAGAGGTGCTCCAACAACCCACCAAATTAAGAAAGTGACCCACATTTCTTCAGGTGAAGGAGGAGATAAGAACCCTCGTTTGGGAAAAAATGAAAGCTCCCATAAGATTCCCTTGAGGAAGAAAGAAAAATATTGTGCAAGAAGAGGAGGGACCTCGAGGCGAAAGAGACATCCATGACCTCTCCCTTGAGAATATGGAACTCGAGATTGACATCGAAAAGGTGTTCCCCAATGTTGATCAGCCAGAGAACATGAATCACCAAAATCCTCTGATGAAAATAATTGAGAGTGAGACCTTCGATGAAGAAGATTATTTTGTATTCCAGAGAATTGTTTTTGACAGTGAGTCCAAAAATTTAATTATTGAGAAAAGAGATGTAAAGACAAAAAATGGGAAATCTCATTCAAAGATTAACCTACGAAACATGCGGCCTTCCAAAATTTCCAAAATTCACTGAGCAATTGGAGATGCTCTAGATGATTCTATTAGATGCATTGAAGTAGATAATTCCAAGTTAAAGAAAATAATCAAATAATTCGAGTAGCTTTAATGCCTCTTCCAGTACTTTCTAGTGCTTTAGCAATTATCAGGCCTACCACACCTGCAACAAAATTGAAAGGATCTGCAATCCTTCTCACATCAGCCGGGGGCTATGTGGAGAAGAACATTAAGAAAAGAATGGAATTAATTACAGAGGATTGGGATATGTCAAAGATCATGGTCTCTTTTGGAAAGAGGGCACATGCCTTCCATGAATATTTATAGGTAGATTTAAAAAATGAAGAAGGTTTTCACCTCGACGCAGTCGTACCCTTCAGTTTTAAAGTTACCAATATGACAGAGTTGAGAATAAGATAGGAGGATGTCCCTTCTCCGAACCAGATAAAACAAATAAATGCATGTTGGAAGGAACATGTTAAGAACTTGAATATTATTGTCCAAGAATGCAACCAAGACATTAATAGGAGAGAAGAATTATTCAAAAGGCTAACTGAGATAGACCTAGTGGGGAGAAACAATGAGGTTCAAGACTCCAAATTGATTCTCAACTCATTGTTCATAACCAAGCAATCCTTTGACGAACAAGTTGATATCTTTAAAGGGTTATCATTTGAAAAATTCTATGGCATTCTTGAGTATAATAAATATGACGTAGATAATTGGCTAGTGGATTATTTAGTAAAAAATCAAGATATTGAAGAAGCTTTGCGTAATATTTCCATTGATCTAAGGAACTTGGAGGGAGAGATTTTCAGTATAAAAATGTGGCATGAAATCAACGTGGCACCAATGAGAAGCTACATCAAGGAGTGGTTTAAAAAGGTTGTCGAAAAACTCTACGATGAAGGGAAAAAGGCAGTTGAGACGGTTCATGTAACCGTCAATGAAATCCATAAAATGACATCAACGAGAAAGTGACAAAGAGGATATACCATCATAGTAAGTTCATACTGATCACATCCTTTTGTCTTTATCAAGTTCTTCATCTAGTTACTCCACCTCTTTAAATAGAAAGGTTTAACTGAAGACTGATAATTTCTTTTTTCTTCTTACCAGGTCTTGTTGTCTTCCGCCACCCACTTTATTCCTTCTTTGAAATTCATTCTTATATATTTTTTCTTTATGGTCTGTGGGAGCCCCAATCCCATTCATTATGAAAAATGCATTTAAATTTCAGAGAATATGTAATGAACTATATATTTTTTAGAAATTCCAAGAGAGTTATTTTGGGAACAATCTTGACTGTACTTTGTAACCCAGTTTTATGAATATAAATTATTTGAGGTTGATCTATCATTATCTTTATTTGAGCTTCCAATGTATCCCTCTGTCAAAGTTCTTTTATGCATGCATATCATTTTCTTTTATTTTTTATGTGATTAGAAATCTTTATCCCTACTATTATGGATGTGAGGAAATTTTGTTTATTTTCTTTAAATGTGTGAATGTGTGTGGTTCCTGGTCCACTCTCAGAAATTTTCTTGAAAATAAAATAAAACATTTTCCTTTTTTATATTTTTACTTTTTTTTTACCATGGCAGACTTCTATAAAAGTCCCACATTCTGAAGATATTGAGTCCCACAAAAATTATAACAAAGGAGTACCACCCCTATAAAAACACAGGGGGATTTGTATCCTCGTGAGGTTTCCATTTCGGTCCTGCCGGATTCAAGCGTCAACAAATTTGGCGACCATACTAGGGACATGAACTGAAAATTCGAAACCTGGCCCAGATTTTGTGAAAGAATATATGAATTTTCCCCGGGGTAATCAATCCCATTTAGAAATTGGATTGAATAATCAACGAAGCATTTTACACCAATTTTATAATCTGGTAATAAAAAAAACCCATACTTGAGAGGAGTTAGAAAGGTCATGGAAGATATTAGTCCAAGAATAAGAAAGATAAATCCTCCGAAGATAGAGGAGAGAAGAACGACAAGATCGAAGAAATCAAAGGCTAGATAGAGTAGCACAAGAACAATGTCAAGATTGAAGTTGGACAAACACAAGGGACCCATTACCAGAATTAAAAGTAAGAAACTCTCTCTCTTTATAAGTGAAAAGTATAGCCCTGAAGTCTCCCCAGACATGGCAACAAAAGATGAAAAACCCTAAGATTCGCATCATGAGGAGAGACAAAGAGGTGGAAGAGATGTCACAAGAAACCAAGGAATCCCATGGTTTGGAAATAGAAGGAGGTGAGAGATTCCCCTCTTAATATTATAGGTGAACAACATGAGATCCATGTTCTCCCCAAGGGAACCTTAAAGTAAGTTTATGGAGATAGAACAATCGATGCAAAGAGGCATATACACTTATTTCTTGACATTTGTGACTTTCATCGAGTTGAAAATGATGACATCATGGTGAGGTTGTTTCTACAAACCTTTTTAGGAAGAGCTTATGAATGGTATAAAATGTTTCCCAATAGATCCATTCGCTCATTTAGAGACATCGGTGCTATGTTCCTAACTATGTTTCCCCCTCCAATTTCCTACCATACCCTCCTCACAAACTTCACCAAGATTGGGTTGAGGAAGAATGAAAGGACACGAGATTTTAACCTCAGGTTCAATAAGAACTTGAGTAGAATTCCAGAAGATAAAATACCAAATGACCCAGTCATTCTCGATTGTTATAAGAATGAAATGCACTTGAATGTAAAATATTCTATCAGAACATGCCAAATGGATAATTTGGAGGAGGCAATGACTAAGGCCACTGATATGGAAGAAATTATGATTGAGATGGGTGTCGACCCCGATGTTATACTGGGAAGAGTACAAATGAAGATGGGGGCATTAAATATTGGTAATCAAGGAGCTTCTAGATCAAGAAAGATTGAAGAATTCTATCCTCAAGCGGCTCAGAATCAAATGGCAGGAGGAGTATTTTTTAAAGGAACCATACCTGTTGGAAATGTTGATCCTATGGTGACGCTGGAAACAAAGAAAAAAATTTAAATTGAACAGATGAATAGAACCATCAAACAGATGTAGAACGAGATAACTAGACTAAGAAGGGGATATAATTACATGCCAAACCCAAGAATGTTGATTCTCGAGCAAAGGAGGAACCCTCCCCCTGAAAATAGAGTCAAGTTAGAGAATACTGATGACCCATAGAGACCAAGGGTTCCCAGACAGCCTACTCTGAATGTGGTTGTTCTAGATGATGCCTATGACAAGCAATTAATCGAGCAAGAAAATTATTACTTACCTGATGAAAGATATGAAACTATGTATATGGATGGATGTGAGATGCCCATGTATATATTTGGAGAGGGAGAAAATGATCCTAACTTGCAAGAAAACGTCGCCCAGAAAAGAGGGTTTGTAAATCGACCAAAGAATAAAGGCAACTCTGACAAGGAAAAATAAAAATAAAAAACAAATGAAAAAGTGTTGAAAGAGAAAGTGACGAATGGAAATGGGACCAAAAGAAAACACATGGTGTCAAGCTCCACTCAAATGACGTATAATGTCATAGAGGACCTAAGTAAGTTGAGGATAACTTTTCCTTTTACAAAAGTGGTAAATATTCCTCAACAGAGACTAAACATCTTGAAGTTGTTGGATGATCGATAGAAATGAACTAAGGTTGTCATTACCAGTCCAAAACAGAGCCAGAGCCTGTAAATTGCCAAGCAGAGAGGTAAAATTATGCCCTTCTATAATTTAATTGAAAATCATGATGTTGCATTACATAATTGTTTAGTTGACATTGGCATGTCAAATAATATAATTTTGCTTGCGGTCATGGAGGAATTGGGCATGAGTTTCACTAAGTATTATGAAACCAGTGATAGCATATATGCAATCGATTCTAGAAAAGTGTCAGCGTACGGATAAATCAAGGATTTTTATGCTTGGATTACATCATCCCCCCATATCATTACCGTTTTCAATATTATTGTGGTAGACCTTCCTCCAACATATGGGGTTGTGCTGGGAAGAGACTAGACATCCATGATCGGTGGATATATAATGAACAACGAAAGTTGTATGATGCTACCAGGAAAGGAGGGAGTGATGATTGAAGTACCCCGTGAACCCAAAAAACTCTTGTCCTTCAAGAAGAAGGATAATGAATTAATCGAAGATTATATAGATGTCAGGATTGGAAACTATGTTATCCTGGACATGGAGAATAAGGAAATACTAGAGCGAGTTCAAGGCTTGGGAGGAAAATAATGTGTGTTTGAAGGCTACTGGAGGATGTCATTTGATGGAGCTTATTCTAAATATGGGAACAGAGTTGGAATTTTTCTTATAAGTCCAAATAAGACGATGCATCCCCATGTTGTAAGACTAGAGTTTCCATGCACAAATAACGAGGCAAAATATGAAGCTTTGATCCAATGGATGATCCTCGCACAAGAAATGAGTATAGAACATCTCATTGTGACTGGAGATTCAGAGTTGGTCATCAATCAGGTTACCCAAAGGTACAAAATAAAAAAGGAAAGACTTAAGCTATATTTCAAAAGAGTTAATGAACTGATGGAATATTTTAGCTCCTTCAACATTGCTTTCATTCTAAGGGACAAGATTCACAAGCCTGATTCACTATCCTTGGTGGCATCATTATCAAAGCCAGATGATGTACGAAGAAAAATGTATTTCCAGGTAGAACGAGCTTTTTGACCATTCGTGCCCGATAATATTGAGTACTTACAAGTATTTGAGAACGATGAACAATTGGAAATTTTTTTGTTAAATGATGATGATGAGGAAGATGATAGCTCATCCATCGTCCCAAAATACTATATAGAATTTCGATCTTTGTTTACAAAAGATGATCATGCCAAGAATCTCCTTGAAGAAGTTTCAATTCGAAAGGTGCAAGAAACAAGAAAATCCAATATTGGAATGGACGAGTCCCCAAAATATGTCAACTTGGGAGTTGATTGCACCACTGAAGAGGTTGATCAATATGTTTCCTTATTCAAACAATATATTTATGTGTTCTCTTGGCCTGTGATTATTTGAAATCCTACGATAAAAAAATATTCCAACATATCATTCCTTTGAGGGAAGAAGCGAAATCAGTGAAACAAAAAATAAGGACGATGAATCCCAAGCTGAAACCTCTGGTAAAAATTGAATTGGAGAAGTTGAAGAAGGAAGGGATACTTTATCCCATCAAACATTCAACTGGATTTCAAATCTAGTGATTGTAATGAAAAAGACCAGGGAAATTCGGATGTCTGTTGACTTCAGAGATCTTAACAAAGCAAGCATAAAATATATTTTTCCTTTTCCTAAAATGGAGTTCCTTCTACAAAAAGTTACTGGATCGGACTACATGTCCATATTGGATCGTTTCTCTGGATATAATTAGGTCTTGGTGGCCAAGGAAGATAGAGCAAAGACAACATTTATCACATCATGGGAGACATATGCATATGCTAGAATGCCCTTTGGTTTGAAGAATGATGGAGCCAAATTCCAAAGGGCCATTGATAATGCATTCAACGGGTTGATAGGAAAGTTTATAGCATACTATCAATATGAATTGACAATGAATTCAAACAAAATGGAGGATTATATCCATCATTTAAGAAAGTTTTTTAAAAGATGTAGATTATGCGACATTTCTTTGAATCCAAAGAAATTCTTGTTTGCTATGACTCAAGGCAATTTGTTGGGCCATATTGTATGCAAGGAACGGATTTACATATATCTGGAAAGATTTAAAAAAATAAACGAGCTCAACCCCCTGAGATCCAAGAAGGGAGTCCAGTCATTTTTCAGGAAAATCAATTTTGTGCTAAGATTTGTTCTTGATTACGTAAGAAGCATAAAGCCGATCAATTTGTTATTGAAAAAGGAGCAAAGGTTTGAATGGAAAACAAATACTCAAGAGGCATTCAACAATATCAAAGGATAAATCACCACTTCTCTTGTCCTCATTATTCTGGACTTTCAAAGAGATTTCATCATCTATTTATTTGATACAGAGACAATCGTTTTGTTCGTACTCACCCAAAAAAATAGCAAAGGAGAAGAACTCCCAATAAGTTTTATGAGAAAAACCCTACATGACTATGAGTTGAGGTATTCAAAACTCGAGAAGAAAACCTTGCCTCTTGTAAAAGTAGTAGAACACTTTTGAACATATATATTAAACTCCTATGTTATATCTTATGTTCCCTCATCACCAGTGAAGATGCTTCTAAATAAACAGTTGAGAGAAGGAAAATGGGCTAACTGGTTGGAAACAATTCAAGAATATGATATCGAGATTAAACCTTTAAAGGAAATCAAGGGACAAGGTTTATGAAATCTCATCATGAATGGGGACTCGGTCGATGGGATGATTTCAATCTTAGTTAGAGAACGATTAGTTGATTTAGAATGGCACAGAGATATTGTATTCTACTTATGGTTTGGGAAATTTCCTGTCACAATGAATCCCAAGGAATGAAGGACACTGAAGATGAAGGCGAACCAATACGTGTTGATTAATAACATATTGTTCAGAAGAAATTTTGATGGTATACTGCTAAGATGCATTGATGAAAATCAATCCTAAGAACTGATAAGAGAATTCCATGAGTGAATATGTTGTGGACACTTTGCACGTACTGCAACCTCCCACAAAATAATTAGAGCAATATTTTACTGGCCATCAATCTTCAGAGATTTGTATGCCACAATAAGTAAATTTTTGTCATGTCAGTAGTTTTCAGGAAAAATGAAGAAAGCCGCGATGCCTTTGCAATCGATTGTGGTAGAAGAACCATTTTCCCAATGGGGACTTGATGTTGTTGGGTCGATTAATCCAAAATATAGCAAGGGGCATGTGTACATTCTGACAACTACTGATTATTTCATGAAATGGATATAAGTGGTGGTGCTAAAGAAGGATGATGTTGAAGAACTGATTAAATTCCTCAAAGACAACATTTTATCAATATTTGGTGTCCTTGATAAATTTATCACAGACAATGGTTCGATCTTCAATAGGTCAAAGTTCACGAAGTTTTCCGGACAACATGGAATCATCATTGATCAATGATCAAATTATTACCCACAAGGTAATGGCCTTTTTAAATCCACAAACAAAACACTTGTGCAGATACTGAAGAAAATCATTGATAGCAACCAGAGGAATTGGCATCTGAAGATGACGGAAGCAATATGGGCAAGTAGAACAACCTCGATGGATAACACAAGGATTTCTCCATTTATATTGGTTTATGGAAAAGAGGAGAAAATTCCAATTAGAATCGAGCTCAATGAATTGATCTATGTGGTTAATACCGAGGATGCAAAAGACATTTCACCCATCCAGAAGAGAATCAATCAGTTGCTGAAGTTGGAAGAGGAATGATCTGAAAATGTAAAGGCTTCAATATTTTTTAAAATTGCAAGTGAAAAGGTATGTTCTTAGTTAATAGGATCAAGTTAAAAACAAATAAAAATTAATGAATTTTTTACTTAATCATGAGCAGCATAAACATTCATAAGAAACCATCAAAATACACACATTAACACAGTAAAATGATAAAGGAGTTCACCCCTCTCTTGGGCTACATCTCCTGGTCTATATTCTAATGGATCTTTTTCATTAATGCTCAAAGTGCCAAAATCAGTTATTTACAATGCTCAGAATGAGAAATGGATGGCTTCAATGGCTCCATAACGTCCAAAAACCCCTAGTTGGGCTCTTCATGGACCTGGTTTGGAAAAAAACTGAGTTGGAATTCTTTGTAAGTTTCTCCCAATTCTTTGTTGTCTCTGCTTGCCAAAACACACCCAAATTGACTGAACATGGCTCACGGGCATTTTCTATGCCAAAAATCCAGCACACATGCCTTCCCACAAAATCAAGCATTATGTCGCATCGTTAGCATGATTAGCACCCCCAAGGACGAAAGGTGTTAGTCGCATGGATTCTAGGTGTTAGCACACATCCCCATGCATGTGGTAATGAAATTTGGCTGGGGCATGTGTTAGTTGATCGTTGGATCAGTTGTGTGTTAAATCATGCGTGCAATCTTGTGGTCAATTCTTATGGTAGCGGGTAAGCCCAAGGGCTGGCTTAGCCCCGACCCTTTTGGCACCCATATGAAAACATGTGAAAACTCTAATAGATTGTTTAACCATAGTGGGTAAGAAACAATGCATGGGTGGCCTGGTAGTCCGTTCCCTCGCCAAGACGTGCCACCTATCCCTAGAGTTCATGGGTTTGACCCCCGCGAACACAAAACCATCTTTTAATCTTTGAAGGGGGTACCATGTGGAACCATTCTAGTGGTCCACCAATCCTACCATGTTTCACCATCTGACAGGTTCTCTTTTGACAACTCATCATATGACACGTGTCATGTACAGTGATGCCACGTCAACCTATGCCATGTCATCAACTACCACATGTCATTACAACCTCCTGCCACGTGTCATTACGATCAACTTCCATGTCAGTGGTATGGCCATGCCACATCAACTCCTCTACCCAGTCAAAAGTCCATATCACCCTGCCACATGTCACTATGGACATGCCATGTCAGCACTGTACAGACTATACAGTCAACAAATTTTTTCTTGTTTGTCAAAGTGGACAAAATGTGATATCTCACTCATACGATGTCTGTTTGAATCCATTCAAGTTGCATTGGGATCATGAGGACAAGGCCTACACACGTGTTTGTTTTGAAGCAATTTCAAGCACTTTGAGTTTTGAGCATATTTTGATCCCCTAGATCAAGGAATGAAGCAAAGCCCTGAATCAAACTTCTCAGAGGTAGTAGAGTGTCAAGAGATATTTTGATCAAAGCACAACTATGAATAACTTCTAGAAGGGAGAGTTGGTGCTACTTTGGAACAAGGCCAAGGAGAATTCATCCATGCATACAAAGTTTGAAGCACTCTGGATATGACCATATGTCATTGAGAAGATATTGGGCTTTAACTCCTATATGCTCCAAGACATGAAAGGAAAAATGTTAATGTTTCCTATAAATGGGAAACATTTGAAAGGTTTATTTTCCTAATAGTTTTTCACTCTCATTGTACATAATTTTATTTTTGTTCAGTTTGTATATTCTTAATCTAACTCCATAGCCCAATGGGCAGAAGCACTTGGTCACGAGAGATGTTGGATTATTGGCAACCCATAGGGGGTTATCATCCCATAGTTGAAGCTTGTTGTTGAGATCTTTTCTCGCTTCTGAAGTTTCCTTCCCCTTTTCTATTTTCCCAAATTCTTTTCTCCCTTTCTTTTCCCTCTTCTACACTTACCTGTTTTTCCCTTTCATTTTTTCCCTTCTACTTTCCCTTTCTCGTTCGGCGGGTTCCCGGGTTGGAGGACTTAAGGGTCCTCATCTCCATCCATACCCTCACATAATAAGTCCGACCAACCACCATGCTATCCTGTACTTAGCCGATTTTGCAATCGTGGGTTCCCAGGTTGGTGGGGTCAAACTCTCATACCCCATGTTCTGTGATATACATTTTTCATCCAAAAGGTCCATGATCTACATTTTGACCCCCAGACTCCCCGAACTCCCCGAACTTCCAAGTCTCATTCTTTCTATGATGAATCAATCCAACTGCCGTGCTGTCCTATACTTAGCCTATTTTGGACCTTCTGCAGTTGCGGGTTCGATGGTTCTCGGGTTCGCGGGTTCACAAAAAACTCAAATCCTATTTCTCTCACATTCATCCCTGCCACCCTTTCACTCTTGCTAATGTGCATTTAGTATTATTTGAACTCTAACAACTCATCATCCAGGTTCATAAATATTGTTATTAATAAGCGAAGGGCTCGAGGAAATATCCTATTAAAACGCATTAAACCAATATTTACAGAGGATTATATTATCCCTCTCAAGCATTCATTTTAAAAATTATTTGGAGCAAAGGAAAACTTTTTTCAACTTATGGCAGCAACTCAACAACAATTTTGTGGAGATACATTGAACATTTTTAGGCGTGAGGACCAAATATTTCAATGGTCCAGAGCATATTCTTACTACTCATCCCCTTCTGCCCAGAAGGAAGTAATATGGACATCTAGAATTGCGTGCATAGGTTTTGTCCCAAAAGTCTTTGACTATAAGGATTTGGCTAACTGGTGCATCGAGATATATATTCCAAGCCAGTGGATCATTCAATTGTGGTATCATTCCTCTATCTCTCTGTCACCTCGGGTATTTCGTAAGATGTGGAGACTTCCCGAGACAACACTTACCTTCAAGAGAGAATATTACAGAGAATTCTTAAAGAAGCATGAAAATGGATTAGACCTCTTACCTGAGTTATTAGAGAACCCAACGGTCGTCCCCAAGGACATCACGAGATTGAAGGTTAGCTCATTCAAAAATTATTTTTGAGAAATTGCTTGGCTTTTTTTGAAGACAATAGGACAAGAAACTACAACCAACAGTTCCCACATGATTCTTTACATTTTATATTTTATGGTCAAGGAACAAGCCATCTTCGATTGGGGCAAGTTGATTTCCATTTAAATCTCTTCTCAATTGTCACAATACAATAAGGATAAGAAATTATTCATGTCATCTTATTTGGTTTTTGTGATAGCACATTGTTGTCAGTTTTCGAGATTATCTGTGTGTAAGAAGGTAAACTGTGAATTCGACTCGGTTGTTAGAATATGAAAGATGTGTGCTTGTTTTACCATTGAAAATACCCTTGTCACCCAACCATCGGTCGAAGCCACCCTTTGAGCGCCTTAACCTTGAAAGAGAATCACTCCAGAAGAAAACCCTAGGCTAGATAGCCAAACAAAGGGTAGCGCACCTTTCCCCAAGGATAGCATACCAACAAGAGATGATAAGATGTTCCAAACCCTAGCTAAGAGATATTCCAAGAGAAACCTGATATGCTAGCTGCAGCAGCTGCAATGGCAGCTCTCCTCAAACCTCCGCACAAGACTGGGCATTACAATTCTAAGACTGCCTGCCAAAATGAGAACCGGCCTCCTGTATTTATACTAATTCTGGCTAACTGCTTGGGTCAACTTCTCATTCTGGGTATCTGTCTGTTCAATATGTATTATTATTTCTGGCCGACTTCTTCTCTTGGAGGCTAATAACCTAATATAAATTATCTTCTTGAGCCGACAAGTCTTCTAGGGTTATTAGCCAACTCATTAGGGTTTCTTCCTGCTTCCCGGAGTACTCTATCCTTGTCAGGTTTACATGTGGAGGTAAATACCTCCCGCATCTACCATAATATCAACACTCCCTCTTATCTAGGGAGGTATTACAGGTAATGGTCTTGAGCACAAAACATACCATTCACCTGGTAGAATCAACATAGTTATATAAACTAGATCATGACTAGATCATGAGCACCATCATCATCATCAGCTGCATCATCTCTCGAAACCATACTCTATCTGAGTAATTAGACATGATGCTCACTCCACATAGTGATACAAGAGCCATTCTTCTAATCTAGAAGAGTAAATGTTCTGAACCATTTTATGTCTAGAAAATCTTTGTTCATCATTCATCTAGCTGATAATTATTTCCAATAAACTGTTAATAGTCTTCAAGGAAATCAGAACAAAATAGAACACAACTGTGTCTATCCATATTAGTACATAACTACAATCCAATGGTACACTACCACACCAAGTAACACACAAGTACTTGATCAACAATGTATAGTCACGAATATTGGAACACATCCACCACAGTAGAGTACATCTACTGTCATACAGTCTTCATAACATTCATCTGATACCAACTTGCACAGAAACAATGTTATGATATAAACTGAATCATCTAGGCCAATCTTTCACTCACATCTATGAGATCTGAAAGAATATATTCCCTCGGAGTAGAACAATGAGATATCTGGACTATTCTTCTCAAGAAAGGAAGAATAATTGTCCTGTCTTCTGAACCTGGACCATTCCCCACCCTGGGCCATTCTTCCTGCATTAATCAAAGTGCACCCTGAAGAGAATGTATAAACCCTAAGGAATGCATGTCCCTGATTTGCTGAGCCTGGACCATTCCCCACCCCGGGCCATTCCTCCTACACTAATCAAAGTGCACCCTGGAGAGAATGTATAAACCCTAAGGAATGACTGTCCAGACCATTTCCTATGTTAACCACAAGAGGAAAATACTGTCCTATATCAACCTCCAAAACGAACCATTCCTCATGTTAACCACAATGAGAAATCGTTGTCCGGCGAGGCGGGCCAGTCTTCTTGAGTAACCCTCAAGAAGAGAGACTTCCCTAGACCACTCCCCATGTTAACTACAATGGGAAGTCGATGTCTATGATACATCAGCAATCTGGACCATTTCCTATGTTAACCACAATGGGAAATCGTTGTCCGTCAGAAATCTCAATCCACTTTTTGAACAGGAAAACATCTATCCAAGATGTTAGGTGAAATATATGTCGTTATAATAATGTTGTAGTACTTGCCCAACTATTTAATTGTCAATCTGGGGTACGTAAACTGACGAATCACATGCACTATTTGTGCAGGACTGAAGTAGAGCTAATCTAATCTAATCTATGTTGCTGAAATCAAACTAATCTAAGAAAGCATTGAAACACTAACTAGAAAAGCATGAAATTGCATAAGGGGAATACAACATGTGAAGAGTTAACAACAATGACATATGTGAG
>JASDQU010738352.1:62687-83278 GCA_032191745.1 Picea mariana | reverse complement strand
GAATATCTCTTCCATCATTCCAAAGGAGATAATTATTCAAGCCTCTTTTCAAGGAGAAGATCATGGAGATTTGGTTAGAATATCTTATCTAAGATATATGAGAGATATGTGAGGATTTAAAGGGATCATGTCTTGTAATAATGGGAAAGTAGTTGAGAGTGGTTGAGAGAATAGTGGATCTGTAATAATGAGATGGTTATCTTATCTTCAAGGCTCTCATGTATAAAAGAGAGTGCTCTCTCTTCATGAGATTCAATTAGTCAATTAGGATGTGATTAGAATCAGAGTAGTCATTAGGATTCAAAAGAAGGAAAAGGATTCTTAGCTTGGTTTCATTAATTCATACTTTCATTATTGTTTCATGAAGATTGATTTGATTCTTGTAATGTAATTCAACATCGTCTTATTGTGTGAGCTCACATATGTCATTGTTGTTAACTCTTCACATGTTGTATTTCCCTTATGCAATTTCATGCTTTCCTAGTTAGTGTTTCAATGCTTTCTTAGATTAGTTTGATTTCAGAAACATAGATTAGATTAGATTAGTTCTACTTCAGTCCTGCACAAACAGTGCACGTGCTTCGTCAGTATACGTACCCCGGGTTGACAATTAAATAGTTGGGCAAGTACTACAACGTTATTATAACGATATATATTTCGCCTAACAATTATCACTCTGTAAATTGCCTTTGCTGAGGAGACAAATGAGAAATGTAACCTCAAAACCACTTTAGAGATGAAAATATCCTTTTCAACTCAGAGAGGGATCTCTCTTTACAACTCAGTAAAGAAATGACAGGTTGTCAAATTATGCATAGTGGCTAGATCTATAATTTAGGAAATTTATAAGGTTGCTGGCAGAGCTGAGAAGGATTCCATTAGGCATGGATTCAATTTTAATGAAATGAGAACTATTAGTACTTGGTTTTAGAGCTATAAAGGAAGCAGAGGATTGGTAGTTGATAATAATTCAGTGAAAATATTATTGTAACATAATGGAAGAAAGTGAAAAAAACTAACTACATTTAGAGCATCAACTAGGATGAATACTGATTGTGTTTTTTGGAGGAAAATACAATACTTAATTCCTTGATCTAAAGAATCAAAATCAGATGAATTTTAAACCATTGATTTCGATTAAGTATATGCAAGTTACAAATGAAATGAAATACAAAATAGGAAATCACATTCACAAAAGAGAAACACACACTTTAGATCATCAATACAAGAATCTCTGGTAAGAGTAGCTTTGTACTTCTTATTGATATTCCATTAAAATTAAAAAATTACAAGGATTCTCAAAAGATGTCTCTTCTATGATTTTTCCAACCCTTTGCATAGTTTCAATTACAAAATATATAGAAGTAGTTGATCCTAGGCTCAAGGATTTGAGCTCAACTGTTTCCCCATGAATAGATTTGGTTACAAACAAAATCGAATCCGTTTACAATTGTTTTGAAAAAATATGGGAACATAATTTGACTTCATTTACTACACAATATTCATTGTATATTTTGAACCTTCTATACTGAATGGTAGATCTTTAAAACATTGGAGTTGATTTGCACATGTGTTGACAACTGGGAAGTTGAATCATGGCTATTAGATGATGATTTAGAAAAACATGCACAGTTTTGCATCGTCTAGGAGGTTTCGCAGCGTGCTGTAAGATATAATAAATTTCATAGAGAGTGTTGGCACAGGGCCAGACCCAGGGTTCAACATTTCAACAACACACCAACAAACCCTAACTACTGGCCCTTTCAGAAACACCTTCGAAGCAGATGAAGTCTCACCCGAAGTAGCAATAGGGGGGTTGCAAGTGTAATGTCCCCCACCTCTTGATGAAGAGGTTTGGGAAGACTTATTGGTCTATCCATCCCCACTAGACCATAGTCTCATGCAGCATGGGAAAGTCAACCAAACCAATGCTATATTTTGAAGTTGACTTAGAAAAAGGGAAAAAGGGTAAAACGTAACTCAATGAAGAATTAGAACTCTAGAGGTTGAGTTAGGAGTTGAACCTAGGGGTTAAACTAACTCAAGAGGGAAACAAAATGGAAGTATAAAGGAAAGGCTAGGACGCCCCTTTAATTCATATTGGATATTTGGTATTTGCTTGTTGAGATCTTGAGCACACAGTTTTGAGGGTTTTGAGATTACAAACCCTAGAGAACAACTCAGTGGTGAAATATTCCATTGACCTTGCTCCAAGCTTGGTCTCAAGGATGAAATACTCCACCCACACCATTCTACACTCATCACAGGTTCCATCATCGATTCAGGAGGGTAGCAGGGCCGTACCAGTTAGGGTTTTCTAGCAAGGGCACACCATTTCTTAAGGGGAAGTTTGATCCAGCATTGTGATAGGGCATAGAGACATTATAGCACTTGGGTTTTTCTTGTAGGACCTTGCTCATTAGTTTGGAGGCATTTTGGAGGAGTTACTTTGGCCAGATTGTTAGCTACAAAGTTGGGACAACTTTGAGAGAAGGAGGGCGTATTGGTGATTCAGATATTGTCAGATCTAGGGGGTTATACCTCAGATCTAGTTGTGAGACATCTCCCAGTGACTTGTGGCAGCCCGATCTATCATCCTAGGGAGTTTAAGGAGTTTTGGAGGCTTCCTTCATCAGGGTCAAATTATTGGGCACTTCAGGGCTTCAGGAGGGCGCAGTCTTGATTAGGGTTTCAACAATTTAGTGGGGAAAGACTTGGTATTTGGTCTTCACACTTTAGGGAGGGATTCCCCTTGTCTTGATATATTTCTTGGTATATTTTGGCATCATTTGGAGGTCTCCTTAAGCTGGGCCGAAACCTTGGCCTTCTCACCCATCCAACAAGACATGCCAGTAGCTAGGGGGTTGGACGTAAACCTATCTCTTTTGTATTTGGTTCTTCATCATATATTCAACCTTTGGAGGCTCATTTTTTATTGTCGGAAGCATTTTGTAGCATCTCATATCTTCTATCTTGGAGCCATCTGATGTTATTCCAGATCTGCTTCTATATTGTATCAGGTTCTTGCTTTCCATAATAAAAAGGTCAGATATGTGCTTTGGAGTTCCATATCTTGTGTATTGATTTGATTCCACATTGTATTGAGTATATCTTCATGATTTGTGCTGAATAACTGAATATAACCCTAAGGCCAAAATTTGAGAGGCCAATCTACATAAACAAACAATCAAACAATTAATTCAGTGGTTAGTTAGTGTTCCCAAGCGAAAAAATTGGCTTGGGAACATTACAGTGGTATCAGAGCTCTAATCCTCCCATTCTGTGAGGATCAATGCATGCATAAATTCAATGGTATTTATATGGGCCGAAGGAAGAAACAAATGAGTGAGACAAAATCCAAGATGGAGGGTTCAGGTGATGAGAGGGAGCCACAGGGGTTGGAAATCTTAGCACATGAATTCTGTAAGTCCTTAGTCCAGACAGAGATTACATTGTTTCGCCACTTACAAGAAAACCAGGAGACCAGTCGTAGGGGACAGGCCGAAATATATGAGACCTTGAGGAAGGTAGATGAAAACCAGATAAGGATAGCAACAATGTTGATGGAAATGAGCCACAAGGGGAAAGGTCCAGAGGCATATGACAACAGGGAAACAAGTGTATCTCATGGAGGGAATAGGTATCATCCAAAGCATACTTCCTATCATCAGTCTGAAGGGAGCCATGGAGGGGGAGCACCACAAGGAAAGATAGGTAGTAGGGATACTCCCATACCATACTTTCCCACGTTCACAGATGAACCCACACAACATGAACCCATAGATGACTTTGTTGAGTAGATGACACAATGTTTCAAGGAGTACAACAATTTGAGTATGATAGTTCAGAGGCAGATATCTCTAGATCAGTACTGTCAACTCAAATTCAGAAACAAACCTAAGACGAACCACAAGAGAAACTATGAGTTTGAGCGCAGGGCTTGGAAGACGGGGATTCCCTACTTTGATGGGTCGGCCAAGATGACTGCACAAGCATGGGTTCAAAAACTGAACACTTATCTACAGCTTAACCCCATGACGAAGATGGAGGCCATAAAGTTTACCACCATGTACTTGGATGGAAAAGCTCATGATTGGTGGTATCATGGATTGACCACACTTGGCCATAATCAGATAGTGTCATACACAGATTTTACTCAGAAACTCATTGACAGGTTTGACCAGGGGGGTCCTGAGCTACATTTTTGAGAGCTCACACATCTCAGTCAAACAGGAGCACCAGAGGTGTACATTGAGGAATTCCAAAGGCTATAAGTCATGGTGCAGGATGTGTCATAGACTAGGCTCATGATGCTCTTCACTGAGGGGTTGATGGAACCCTTGAAGGGTTGGGTGAAGGATTTTAAGCCTACCAACGTGCAGGATGCTATTTGGAGAACAAGATACCTAACGCCAGCTGCAAAGCCAAAATTTGTGCCTAGACCACCTCTCAACACTGGAGGTAGAGACCAAATACCTCCAATGAACCCAGGAGGGCGTGACCCAATGGGGTTAGACAGGGGGAGAGGTGGGATGGACGAGAATACTATAAGAGAACCGAGGAGGAAGAAAATATGATACACATGAAAAGATCCATGGAACCCATCCCACAAATGCATGGTTCATGGCCAAGTTCATTACATAGAGGTGACATCAGACAACAAAGAGGATGACGATTTCGACCACATCCATAACATAGAGGCAGACACCATCGCAAATGCAAAGGAGGATGCTATAGGTCATGAAAGTATGGCAGGGGAGAGAGCTACTTTGGCATCCATCAATGGGGTGCCCAAGTACAACACCCTCAGGATGAGATGATTCTTTGCAGGGGCGGAAGGTGTCAGTGTTGATTGATGGGGGAGCCTCTTACAACTTCATTGAATCAACATTTTTACAGGGGAGGCATATACCACAATTGAATTTGAAGGATTCAAGGTGGAGGTCGTAGGTGGGAGCACCATGCCTTGTAACAGGTACATTCCAGGAATGAATCTTACATTGGGTAGGCATGATTTGGTACATGATGTTTATGTGATGGACCTTCCTGACACCAACGTAATCCTTGGAGTACAGTGGCTCAACACATTGGGGCCTATCATCACCAACTACAAGACCATGGATATTTCTTTAACAGAGGAGATTGGAAGGAAGGTAGTCCTCAGAGGCATGACAAGTAACTCAGCCAAGGTAGTCATGACCAAGAGGATGGAGGCCATTTTAAGGAGGGACGAAATCGTGTATGTTGTTGACTAAAAGATTTCAGCACGTGTGGATAAAAAGGGAAAGGTTCACTACACATCATAGATTTACAAGATCATTGACAAATACAGTAAAATGTTCGGACCTATTCCACCAGGTGTGCCACCAGATAGGGAATTTGAGCATATCATTGAGTTGGAGGAAGGAGCAAAGCCAGTCATTACAAACATCCAAATAAGTATAAGGATGAAATAGAAAAGGAAATCAAGGAGCTCTTGGACATGGGGCACATAAGACCAAGTTCCATCCCTTTTGCCTCTTCAGTAGTGTTGGTCAAGAAGAAGGATGGAACCATGCGCATGTGCATTGACTTCAGAGTACTAAACAAAAAGACAATCAAAAATAGGTATCCCATTTCAAGAATTTATGAGCTATTGGATGAGATCCATGTGTCTGCTTATTTCAGTAGGATTGACCTACGCTCTGGTTACCATCATATCAAAATGAGGGAGGAGGACATCCCAAAAAATGATTTCAGATGTCACTATGACCACTATGAGTTCTTAGTGATGCCATTTCGTTTAACCAATGCCCCAGCCACGTTCGAGTCATGTATGAACCATGTCTTCAACAAACAGTTGAGGAAGCATCTCCTAGTATTCTTTGATGACTTGCATCATATAGCAAGACGTGGGAGGAACATTTCAACATGTTGACTAGATCCTGGCTATCATGGAGGAACAATCATTGTATGCCAAGGATTCCAAATGTGAATTTGGAATGCAAGAGGTCCTCTACTTGGGACATATTATTGGAGTTAAATGAGTGCAGGTACATCAGGAGAAGATTCAAGCCATAATGAAGTGGCCTACACCTAAAACCTTTACAAAATTGAGGGGATTTCTAGGCATTTGCACTTACTACAGAAAATTCGTCAAAGGGTTCTCACAACTTTTTACACCGAGCTTTCAAATGGAGTGAGGAGGCCCAATTTACATTTGACAAGATGAAAAAAGTGATGAGCACATGCCTGGTTTTAGCCTTACCATATTTCGGCCAACCTTTCACCTTGGAGTGTGATGCTTCCAGAGAAGGCATTGGGGCCATACTGATGCAGAATAAGCACCCTCTTGTCTATGAGAGCTGAAAACGCAGGTGACCTGAGTTACTTTACACCATCTATGACAAAGAAATGTTGTCCATCATGCACGCCTTGGACAAATTCAGGCAATACTTAGTTGGTGCTATATTCATGGTGAAATCATATCACAACAGCCTTAAGTACTTCTTGGAGTAGAAGGACTTAAACGAGATGCATCAAAAGTGGGTTAGAAAGATCCATGCCTATGAATTTGACATTGAATTTGTCAAAGGGAAAAACAACGTGGTGGCATATGCATTATCTAGAAGGCCATCAATCTATGCCATGATAGATGTAGCCATTGATTGGAAGGACTTCCTTGTGATGGAATACTCAAAAAATTAGTTTGCTTGTCAGGTGATGGATGGGAAAATACAGGATGATAACTTCAGGGTCATCGATGAAATCATCTACAACAAGGGCCGAATATTTTTGGTTCTTGAATTGGCCTTCAAGACCAAGGTACTACAGGCATGTCATGACTCACCGGTGGCAAGGAACCAAGGGATTTGCAAGACATACAGACAAATAAGGGAGAGGTTCTCATAGAAGGGCCTCAAAGAGGATGTGATGAATCACGTCAAGGAATGTACTATGTGTCAGGAGAATAAGGATGAGCACACTCACCCAACAGGGCTGTTGCAACCATTGCCCATCCCAGAGCACAAATGGGAGAGCATATCTATGGACTTCATCAGATGGTTGCCAAGGGTGCAAGGTAAGGATTGTATTTTCGTAGTGGTGGATAGCTTGATAAAATTTGCACACTTCTTCTCCATTTCTATAGACTTCAGTGCAACACAGGTGGCCGAATTATTTTTCAGAGAGGTTTTTAGATTACATGGTCTACCCAAAACCATTGTTAGTGAGAGAGACAACCGATTTATGAGTACCTTCTGGTAGGATTTATTCAGGCTGGTTGGTACGTCCTTGACCCCTAGCACTAGTTATCATCCTTAGACTGATGGGAAGACTGAAATAGTCAACAAATGGGTGCAAGGCTATCTCCAGACTTATGTAGCAGGGAAACAGAAGGCTTGGGTTAGATGGCTACACTTGGGGGAATACTGTTACAACACCACCCATCACATCTCCATAGGCATGACCCCATTCATGGAATTGTACAATTACCACCCACTCTCTTTTGTAGAGATTTCTTTTGGTGACAATAAAACCCCGATGGTACAGTATTGGGTACAACAGAGTCAGGACATCCTCAGAGAATTGAAGGATCACTTGCAGAGGGCACAGGATCAGTAGAAGGTCCAAGTATAAAAACACAGGGTAAAGTGTACCTTTGAGGTTGGTGACTTATTCTACCTGAGGCTCCAACCATATAGGTAGGCTTCTATCAAAATAAGTGGAGCAGAAAAGCTCCAACCTCGTTTCTTTGGGCCCTACATGATCAGTAGAAGGGTAGGGCCTATGGCTTATGAGCTAGAGCTCCCACAGGGAAGCATGATCCACAATGTTTTCCATGTGTCATGCCTGAAGAAGGCCCTAGGCTAACACATCACCCCCATTGAGGTGCTTCCAGCTCTAGATGAAGAGGGGAAATTGGTGCTAGTACCGAAAGAAATATTGGAGGTATGGGAGAAGAAAATCCACAGGAGAAGCATCCGAGAATACTTAATCAAATGGAAGGAACTGCTTATTGAATATTCCACGTGGGAGAATGAACAGGTCATGAGGGATACGGGTTTAGAATTGCTTGTGGGAAAGCAATTTCTAGAAGGGGAGACTGTAATGTCCCCCACCTCTTGATGAAGAGGTTTGGGAAGACTTATTGGTCTAGTCATCCCCAGTAGACCATAGTCTCATGCAACATGGGGAAAATTCAACCAAACCAATGTTATATTTTGAAGTTGACTTAGAAAAGGGGAAAAAAGGGAAAAAAGTAACTCAATGAAGAATTAGAACGCTGGAGGTTGAGTTAGGAGTTGAACCTAGGGGTTAAACTAACTCAACAGGGAAACATAATGGAAGTATAAAGGAAAGGCTAGGGTGCACCTTTCATTCATCTTGGATATTTTGTATTTTCTTGTTGAGCTCTTGAGCACACAATTTTGATGGTTTTGAGATTACAAACCCTAGAGAACAACTCAGTGGTGAAATATTCCATTGAACTTGTTCCAAGCATGGTCTCGGGGATGAAATACTCCACCCAAACCATTCTACACTCATCACAGGTTCCATCATCGATTCAGGAGGGAAGCATGGTCATACCAGTTAGGGTTTTCCAATAGGGGTGCACCATTGCTTGAGGGGAAGTTCGATCTATCATTGTGATAGTGCATAGAGACATTCTAGAACTTGGGTTTTGCTTGGGAACATTACAACAGGACACATGTGTCTACAACCAGAGGAAGTGAAAAATGTTTCGAGAATAAAATGGCAATGTAACATAGAGATTCTTTAACAGTCTTATACCTAACCTCGCGAAGTTAGTTTATACCTCTTACCTTTAAAAGGGAAAACAATCATGCAATAACAATATAACAGCTAGAAAATAACACAATATCAACCACAAAGAACAACAAGGCTTACGTGGTTCACCCTCTCCCTAGGGCTACATCCACAGAACTATGTTTCTTGATATATTAGATGAAAACATATTTTTCTATCTGCACACTTAGCTGTAGATATTTCTCTCTCTTTATCTTTAGCTCCCCTCCCTACGCACCTAGCTGCAGGGTTGATCTTCGCACCATCCAGAATACAAAACACTTCTATCTCTCAATATTGCTTACTACCAACAAAAACCAATGACGAATGCCTCTCAACTCTTCTAGAACTATTTTTATACATTTCATGACTCTTAGACAACCTTAGACCAAAGCCTAGGTGTCAAAACCCTAGGTGCCAAAACCCTAGGTGCCAAAACCCTAGGTGCCAAAACCCTAGGTCCACATAACCTACACTTTAAGGACTTCACCAACCTGCCCTTCCTTCTTCTCCATGAGGTGCTCCAAACCACCTATTAGTATCTTCTTCCACTTGTTGAGTTGTCCACGATCTATCTCCTTTGTTTCTTTGTATTCCTTGATCTTCTCTTTCAATGACTTTCTTTTCCTTTACCTTATTCCTTCTTTTGTGCTTCTTTAACCAGTTCAACCCTTCCTCAATTTGTGTGATTTCCACGTAGTTTGTAGTTTGTCTTTCTTCTTATTTAATCTTTACTTTCTTCCTTAGTACATAACCAAGGGCCAACATGCCCCCAACACTCAAATGTGACTCATCCCAAGTCACTCCAGGGTTGAACCTCCTGTATTGCTTCGACTGCAGACTGTGTGAATTGGCATGTGCTTTCTGCTCTATCCCTCCCTATTGTGTGTAAGCTGTCTTTTCTATGTCTGGTACCCAATTTTAACTGCACCTTGTACCTAGACCCTTCTTCCTTACTTTTACTGAGAGTCACGAGGCCGCTGGTTGTCACAGTATAGATTCAACCAGCTCCCATTTACTAAACTGTCCTTCCATTCTCCATTAAGAGTATTCAGTTGCACAACTCCTCCTTCTATAACATAGGAAACTTCTAATGGTTTGAGCCAATGTGTCTTGAACTTTCCTGGATGCTTCATGAACTTGCTATCATATAAAAGAACCAAATCTCCTTGATTAAATTCCTTCCTCTGGATATGTTTGTCATGATAAACCTTTTCGCGTTCTTTTTGTACCTGCTGATGAAATCCTGTAGAAAACCTGTCTTCCTCTAATTCTACCAACTGCGCAATCCTATCTTGAACAACATCATTGTCATCCATACCTATAAATGTTGCAATTCTTAAACTAGGAACCAAATATTCCATAGGTACTACTGCTTCCTGGCCATAAACTAACTTAAAGGGAGTCTGTGTTGTTAACTTTTTTCAAGTAGTTCTATAAGCCCATAACACTGCTAGAATCCTCAAATCCCAATCATCTCTATTGACACTGCAAATCTTAGTTAGTGTTGTCTCCAAAATCTTATTGAAGGCTTCGACTGTACCATTCACCTATAGGTGGTATGGAGTTCTCTTCTGATGGTGAACTTTGAACTCCTGAGTCAAGGCTTCAATAGTTTTGTTGATGAAGTGTGTGCCTTGATCACTGAAAAAGATCTTCGGGCATCCAAATCTAGTTATGATATCCTCAAAGATGAACTGCGCAGTTGTAGCTTCACTATAGTCCTTAATTGCTCTTGCTTCTACCCATCTGGTCAAATACTTTGCAGCAGTAATGATGTATCTAGCTCCTGTGCACTTTCCTAGTGGGTTGATCAGTCCCACAAAGTCAATAGCCCATTTCTTGAATTCTTGTAATGTTAATTGCAGTGCGAAAGGCATCTCATACCTTCTAGAAGGATTCCCTACTCTTTGACATACATCACAAGCTCTGTAGTATTCCTTAGCATCCTTATGTAAAGTAGGCCACTAGAGGCCAGCTCTGAGAACCTTCTGCATTGTTTCTTTCCCTGCATAATGTCCTCCTGTGATGCCTTCATGTGCTTTTGCAAGGATGGATGGTCTTTTAGACTCCATAACACATATTCTCAATATCTCATCTGGTCCCATCTTGTATAGTTATCTAGCTATAAGGTGAAAATATACAGTGCAGACTACCAATTGTTTCTTCTGAATAATGATATACTCGTGAGGTGCCATTCTTGTGGACAAGAACTGGAATATTTTAGTGAAGTGATCATCGAATTTTCTGATGGCCAACAACTGTGCATCTGGTAGTGTATCCTCCAAACTGGTAGTTTCCTAACCATGTTCCAACCTGGATAAGTGATCAGGTCCTTTATTCATTCTTCCTGGCTTGACCACAATCTCAAAGTCATACTCCTGGAATAATAGTAACCATCTTCATATTCTTCCCCCCAACATTGGCTTGTTGACTAAGTACTTCAATGCATAATGATTAGTGAACATCTTAAAATGTCCTCCCAACAAGTAGTGTCTAAACTTCTGTAGCGCATAGACCATAACTAAGCCTTCTCTTTTGGTGGTAGTATAATTCCTTTCAGATGTAGAAAGCTTCCTGCTAGAAAAGTCTATAGGGTGGTCAATGTCTCGTGCACCTGGCTATGTCAAAACTGCTCCTAATGCAATGGATGAAGCATCGACGTGAACATTGAAATACTTTCTCTATTATGGAAAAACCAAAATAGGCGTAGTGACCATTTTCTGCTTTAGTGTGTCGAAGTTCTATTGGCATTCCTATGTCCATTGAAACTTACTATCCTTATTTAATAGCTTCTCCATAGGTGTTGTTATCTGTGCGTAGCCATTAATAAATATTTTTTAATATCCAGTGTGTCCCAATGTAGTGCACAACTGTCTAACCGAAGTAGGAGGAGGTAGATCAACAATGATAGCAAACTTGGAAGGATCTACCAACAACCCATGTTTGCACACAATATGTCCTAACAACACTCCAAAAGGTGAAAATAAAATACACTTCTTTAGATTCAAGGAAATCTGATATTGCCTGAACTTATCTAACATTAATCTCAGACATTCAATATGATCTTTCAATTGACTAAAAATGGTCCAGTCATCAAAGTATGCTTCCAAATATTTGTGTAAAAGTCCTTAAATGCTTCGACCACCACCTTGGAAAATATGGCTAGTGCATTGTTCAAGACAAAAGGCATCGCAGTGTACTGAAAAGAACCCCATTCTATTGCAAATGTCATCTTATGTCAGTCTTCTTTAGCAATTATGATCTGGTGATAGACTGAAAATCCATTTGTGAATGACTAAACTTCTTGTCCTCTTACATTATCTAGAACTTCATCAATAAAAGGTGTAGGAAATGGGTCATGTAGGCATGCATCATTCAGTTTCCTTAGATCTACACAGATTTTGATTTCTCCTGACTTCTTATCCTGGACCACCATAGTGTTGATCCATTCAGATTATTCAACTGGTTCTATGATTCATGCTTCCAACATTCTATCTAATTCAATTTTAACTTTTTTCTTATACTTGGGATTCAGTTTGTAAGGTATCTGCTTGATAGGTCTTGCATCTTCTCTCAAAGGGATTTTCATTTCTCCCATGGGCCCTTTAATTCCCTTCATGTCTGTGAACTTGGTTGGAAACAAGTCCTGATACTCATGCAATAGTTATGTAATATTAATAATAGTAGCATCATCCCAATAATCTCCAACATTTGCTAACTAAGGTGTTTGCTCTGTTCCAATATTAACCTTCTTAATTTTAATAGGATGCCCAACAAAAGGTAATTCAATCCCTAGCCCTTCTATGTTTCTCTGTCCTTCAGTTTATGAAATTTTGACATTCCTAGGATCGTCATCTTCATCAACATTAATATTATAACAACCATGTAACCGCTGAAGAGGCATAGTCCATTCATCTTCTTCTTGGTCAAGAGGGGGGCTACGTGCCTCCTCAAAGACCTTCTGTCTTATGATTTGTAAATACTGGTCTACTAAAGGGTATTTGCTTTCAAATATGAACGTAGCTATAAATTTTTGGGTCATACCATACCGATCTGTAGTGGCTAAGCGTAGTTCTGCTTGAAGATACCGGTTGATGGGCATAGTATCTAAGGTGTTAATGAACTTGTGTACCCACTGTTCCTAGGGAATGCTCCTCCAGGCTTCCTCATAACTTTGCACATGGTCCTTAGGAAAACTCTAACTTGTGTATCGAACTTTGCAACCTTCAGCTTGGTCTAAAAATCACACTGTCAATAAGGTGTGACATTGTACCCACTCTGCGATGTTCTTCTTGTGGGCTCCCCACCATCTAGATGGTGTTTCTTTCAAGGCTTAATATAGTGCCAACATCCTATGTTTTACTGGTACAATTCTCTCAAATTCAGCTAGAAATGTCTCTAAATGATTCAAGCCATCAAATTTAGGAAGATTACTTACTTGTGTGCCAATCCAGTAGACCAGACTGCCTTGGTCAATCTAGCACACCTCTGCATAGATACTTCATACATTTGTTCTGTCAAATTTCCAATGCATCTTCTGAATCTGATGAACATGCACTTTCACTTCTCCATCTTAGATTTCCATCTGTTATGGGATTATTGTAATCCTGTTGTCAATTTATAGATTTTTTCTAGCTCGTAGGTGCAGTCTTCTTCTCTTATAGGTTCTGTGTATCTACAACCTTCATCAGGATCAAGAGGCCCAATGACCTTAAGGCCATTACCCTCGAATTTCATTCTTCTCTTTTTTAGGTCAACAACATTCAGATTGTTGAAATCCCAATCAATTCCTAATAGCACAGGATAGGGATAAATATCATCAACAATATCGATCACTTTGAAATCTGCAAATATCCTTACTTCGTCGATGTCCACAGGGACATTCTCTAATCTTCCAAAGGGGCTCATTGCTCGTTGGTTAGCCATCCTGAGCCTAATAGGAGAGTAAATCAATTTAGGTTTTCCCATCAGTGCCCAAGTCTACTTTGTCATAACATTTACTTTCGATCCCAAGTCGAGGACCACATAGTCCATGTCGTAGTCTCCAATTTGAGCACTAAGGTGCATATCCTTGCTTGTCCTTCTTTTCCTAGATACTTGATTCATAGCTCTACTCAACATAGGATCCACTCTTTTAATTTCATATTTTCTTATCAAGTGTTGTAGCTATTTCATAGCTCTTTCATCTTTGATCAAATTGATACAAGTATATAATAAATCCATAAGCTTTCTTACCTCTTTTCCTTGCTTCAGTAGGACAGACTGATTGAACGCTGGGGGAGTTTCACATTACTTTACCTCTTGTTTTGCCCTAGATGAATAAGCTTGTTCTCCTACAAATTCTCTCCTTGCTTCTTCAAAAGTGTGTTTTTCCTTCCTTAGGTCAAACAATGATGCCTTCTTCAAAGCTCTCTTGATCCTTGATCCATCTGTAAGATTTCCTGGAGTTGCCCTATCTTATCATGTAACAACACCTCCTCTAGTAATAACATCGACTCTGGGTCCCTCACCGCGAGGTTCAACTGAAATTAGTTGGACCTACTGGTTTCATCCTCGTCTTTCCTAAAGTTTGGCTAACAATAATGGGCAATCTTCAATGACATGATCAAATGAATTACAATAGTTGCAAGTAGTACAAGGGTTCTGACAATCCCTTGCCAAATGACCTGGTTGTGTGAATTTATAGAAAATAATCTAACCTTGACCTCGACCCATGCCTCCTCCTCGTCCTCTTCCTTTGAATCCACCACGAGGGTTTAAGTTTCCTCTTCCTGGGGAGTTGAACTACACATTGTTTCCTTATGTCTGTAATTCTCCTTGAATTCCATTTGTATCCCTCGACCTTTCATGCATGAGATCATAATCCCTACAATCCTTCTCATCATGTCCCACATATTTTCAAAATGTACAATAAATATTGGTGGGTGTTTGGACATATTTCTTCAGATAATAACATTCACCAGGGTGATGTCTAGTTCTACATACCTCGCACCATGGTATAGTAACCTGCTTCAAAGGGTTAGGGGCTCCAGAGGCCAAGTATTCATTAAATAAGGGACAATGCTCTTTGTCATGGCCCTCTGATTTGGATCTAATACACCATACATCTTCTCTTTTCTCCTTTCCTTTATCTTTCTTCATGTCTTCGACCTGTAAAGATAAACTAGTCAATTGATTCAAAATCTGACTCATAGCCGGACTAGATTCTCCTACAGGGGTTGAGTCTAGTTTCATGGTGATCTCTAATGCTTCATCCTACGAAGCGACCTTCTGTTGCATCAGAGGAACTATAATATGTGGTAGGAGGGAAACGATGAACCATTCCTTGTGTTGTTCATATGGAATCTGAAAACTTAAATGGCATGTCAGGGTCTTAAACCTCTGATCAAACTCCCAAACAAGTTCAGTCACCTTCTTCTTGATTTCCTTCAACTTCGTAATACACTGTGACTTTGACTTAGTATTCTTGAAATCCACACTCAACATAGTCTTAGTGTCATTCAGTGGTTTAGGTTGTGCAGATCCTGAAACAAATTTCATATACTAGCTTAGGGAGCGATCCCTTGGGGTAGTACTAAACTGATCCCTCTTAACAGCTTCATCGGTGACTTGATTAATGCTCCACAAAGCTTCGCATAAGAACCAATGTTGATCAGGATCCTCCGATCCGTCTCCTATGAAGATGTGTAACCTCATTTCATCTGCCATATATCTTCCTTGGTTTCTTGACTGAGTATGTACTAAACTGCTTGTAACAGTACTCTGATTTCTTTGACTACTCTAGTTACTCTGGTTACTTAATTTTGCTAAAAAAACAGGAGGATTAACAGTACTTACTTCTACAGTAGGCGCAGTCCCTGGAGTTTATGGTTCTTCTCGGTGAAGTTCCTCAACCTTTGCTTCCTCTACCCTTGTGAAATTTGAATATTCTTCATCTGATCTCCTTGCTTCTTCCCCATTGTAGAAATATTTGTCTTGTGCCAAAGGTCCATAACTCTTCTTAAATAGGTTCACAAGATGAACCTTTCTGAATGATCTCCCATTGTGCATGTGTCCAGCCTCTGCATCACTATCGTTGTATGAATTCTTGAACATTAGCTTTAAACTCCAACTAATTAATGTATCTTCAAGATATTCTTCTCATACAATAGCATCTTAATATTCATCTTCAAAAAGTGTAGAAAAATTCATCTAGGTCCCTTAAATAAATATCTCTCTTCTTGACTATACTATTCTACTCGGTCAATAGAAAAATCAGTAATGTACCCTCCAATAGTGTTATCAAATCGGAGATCCACTGCTCTAGACACAACATTATCGAATCTCTTAACTTTCTTAATCAATGTCGTTATCCAAACCACAGGTGGTCTAGATATGATCTCAATCTGGGTGTCTTCTAATCTTGCTAACCACTCGTACAACTCCTTATGAACTCCTCCAAAGAAAATCTCGTGCATGTCAATGAAGATGTACCTTCCCAACCAGTCTTCTATACTAATGCTAAGGTTCTTGTTCTAAGCTTCGGCGAAGTCCCTTTCTTAATCTTCTATACAGTTCTGAATTTATGTCTTTGATGCAAACCACCTTGACATTCCCTCAAGAAGATCTTGGTCCCGACAACAGAACCATTTGTTGGCATAGGGGCATACCCAAGGTTCAATGCTTCAAAAACACACCAACAAATCCTAACTAGTGGCCCTTTCGGCATCACCTACAAAGCAGACAAAGTATCACCCGAAGTAGCAATAAGGGGGTTGTAGGACATAGGTGTCTACAACCAGAGGAAGTGCAAAATGATTCCAGAATAACAACACAATGTAACCTAGAGATTCTTTAACAGTCTTATACCTAGCCTCATGAAGTTAGTTTATACCTCTTACCTTTAAAAGGGAATACAATCATGCAATAACAGTATAACAACTAGCAAATAACACAATATCAACAACAAAGAACAACAAGGTTTACGTGGTTCGCCCTCTCCCTAGGGCTACATCCACAGAAATATGTTTCTTGATATATTAGATGAAAACATATAGTTCTATCTGCGCACTTAGATGCATATATTTCTCTCTCTTTCTCTTTATCTCCCCTCCCTGCACACCTAGCTGTAGGGATGATCTTCGCACGCAGCTAAAGATCCAGAATACAAAATACTTCTATATCTCAATATTGCTTACTACCAACAACAACTAATGACAAACACCTCTCAACTCTTCTAGACCTCTTTTAATACATTTCATGACTCTTAGACAACCTTATACCAAAGCCTATGTGTCAAAAACCTAGGTGAAAAAACCCTAGGTGCCAAAACCATAGGTCCACATAACCCGCACTTTAAGGACTTCACCAACCTGTCCTTCCTTCTTCTCTGCGAGGTGCTCCAAATCACCTATTAGTATCTTCTTCTGCTTGCTGAGTTGTCCACAATATATCTCCTTTGCTACTTTGTCTTCCTTGATCTTCTCTTTCAATGACTTTCTTTTCCTTTACCTTGTTCCTTCTTTTTTGATTCTTTAACCACTTCGACCCCTCCTCGTTTTGGATACTTTGTCTTCCTTCTTTAATATTTTCTTTCTTCCTTAATACATAACCAAGGGCCAACAACGAGACCACGTTGCGAAACTATGTGCAAATATGTAATCCTTTTTTTTATTGTTGACTTCTGAATATAAGGTAATGAGGAGTCTGATACTCTCTCAAAACCCAAAATTTAAAGAATAAGCCTTGCCTTGACAATACCAAAAACTAAAACCTGAAACATTTCCTGGCTGCATGACCAAGACTTGATTTGTTGATTTGAAACGTTGTGCATAATCAAAATCTGAACAAAATTGAATACCATCTGACTTATGATCTCTGATAATCCATGAGTCATTCAATTTCTACCTGGGCTAATACATCCAATTTCCCTTTGACCTCTTTTTCTTGTTGTTGCAATTTTTTCTTCAAGACTCTCTTTTCTGCCTTTAGGAGTCTATTCTGCTGATAAGGTTTTTGACCTGCCTGTGTAGAGGTCATGATCTTCTTAACATCTTCTTTCCCTTATCAAGGGCTTCTTCATATTGGTCAAAATTCTCTGATATCTTTTTTATCATTGTTCTTTCCTTAGCCCTCATCTGTGCTATGGTATTATGTGCTCTTTTTAGTTGTTGTCTTAATCCCTACATTGTTCCAAAATTTCTTGTTGTAACTTGTACTTCAACAGTCTCTGCAACCACATGTTGGATAGGGGCTTCAATGACATCTTTTTTATCTAAGGATTTTTTTTTTACAGCAGACCTGGTTAAATGCATGTTAGGTTTTTCCTCCACTAACCTACTCTTCCTTTTGCTACCTTGGATGGCAGGTATCTATGTGATTTTCACAACTTCCTCAAGAGTAAAGACAAGATATTTACCTTTCTTTTTTTATTTCAGAAGATTTAGGAGCATCTGCCTCAACTTATGTGCCTTTTTCAAATGGTATTTTGTTCTATTTCCCTTTGGAATTCTCTCGGCCTGTTGAAACTATCTTTCCAGTTGAAGAATATGGAATTTTCTTGGTTTGGGGAGTGGCAATCTCTGAGGGAAAACCTGTTGAGGCTAAGAATGAATCCCACTCAGTATTGGTCTTCTTGATTTATTCCAACACTAAGAGTTTGATAAGAGAGAAATGAAAAAGGTTGACTTCAATCTTCTTGGTTCTGGTCTGCACCCTGACTACCATATTTCCAATACTCGTGTATAAATAATAAGGAAAATTGAGGGGTTTCTTCCATGTGAAATTCATTAGCAGTCTTATATGATACTTGTAAACCTTGATTAATCTTCCCTCACAGGTAAAGTACCTTTGAATGATCCTCAAAAGATGATCAAAATATTCAAGAAAGTGCTTCCTTGGAAATCCAATTGTCAAAGCTTCATCTTGATGGTTAGGTTTAAAATAGTCACTGCATAAGGTGAAATCAAGTGCCATACCTTTGAACCACCTGCCTCCTTGTGTAGGCATCTCTGTTGTAGCAGAAATTGTCTAATCTGTCACTTGGAATTCCAAGGGCCCAATTCTAGTTTTGTTTCCCTCAAAGTTTAGGGAAAATTGCTTGGCCACCTCTACGTTGTAGCCTTGTAACTTCTCACAAAATGTTAGACACCCAACTTGCTGAAAAGAATCCCTGCTCATCAGATATGCATTTATTAAACTCATTCCTTGAGGTTAAAACATGCAAATTTCTCCACCCTTGTTGTATCTCTTCTTTTCTGCTGATGTTGTTGCTTCCATGATGTGATGAAATGAAACTACTTCTTACACAACCAAATACCTACCATTTCAAGGGTTAAGATGGCCCCTAGGGTTTCTGGTGGAAAAATTTCTTTGTGAAGAGGATGCCAACACTTAAGTGGTTCAAGGATGCTTAGGGAAGAGTGGGTTTTGATAGGTGGAAAACCTCAATGGTTGTGACAGAACTACAACACAAAATGGAGACTTTTTGCAGTGTTAGGGTTTGGTGTAGAATTTAAGGTTTTGGACTGTAAATATTTGTAGCAACAGAGAAGGAGATGTCAGAGTATCTAAGGGTAAATATATATTGAAAAAACAATAGGGAAACAAGATTGAAAAGTCCATATTCAGGACTTACCACTAGGGTTTCCCAACGTTCAATATAGTTTCACAGTGAACATATAGTTGCACAATGAACTAGACGATTTCACAACGTGCAGGTTTGGAAACCAGTTTCAGATCAAGAGAGTTTTATGGAAAATTTGATTCCTTATTTGAGATTTCAAATGAGAGGAGGGGTCATAAAATATAATAAACATGTCATATTTTCCCTTGGCACCATAACATTCAATCATAACCCTTTGGTAATATGAGAAAGTGTTAATATAATGATGAACTTGTTTGCTGCAAAACTCTAGGAACTTTTGCAGTGACTTGTATAGAACTGGAGGAAAAATAGTTGTCCAAGTGGTAGAATGATACATTAGCATATTACAACATTCTAGGGATTAAGTACATGCCATATCAAAATCTTACATTATCAAGATGACCTCTTGACACAACTTTGATCTTTAAAACATATGACTAATGACCCTTTAATGACTCAAATGACTCAATTGACATGACCATTAAAAAATTACCCCCTATATGTTGTAAATGAAAGGTGAAACCTTGGGATTATTTGACTCAAATACACAAATACTAGACTAACAAGACTCAACCTACATATATACATTTTTAAATGAGTCATGTCTTGGTCTTGACAAGACCAAGTCATGACTCTGAAACTCAGTAAACATTTCTAACTTAACTTTGACTTTATTCACATTTAGTGAAACCTAACACCACCCTAGACCTTCCATGATCTAGGTGGATATCGTTGGCCACCCACCTATTCAAACTGGTTCATCTTGGCAGTTTTTCAGTTTGTCAGTTTTTTCCTAGTTTTTGGGTCTTGAACTTCTGGGACCGTTTTGAGACCCTAAACGACGTTTTTAGGGCTTGCCATGGTAAAAGTGTAGACATAGTGAGAGTTTGATGGCATAATGTGTAGTCCTTAGATAGACCTTTCCAACGGGCTGTTGTGCTCCTAAAACATAGATCATATGCAAAACTTACGACCCCGGGAAGTTGATGTACATGACTCTGGGCACTTCATAGGTTTTTGGATGTCTAGGGGTTTGGAATTCATGTTTATTGTAAAAATGATTTTAGAGCCTCATTTTACTCATCTTCTTGCAAATGAGTGCGATTGTCACATCTCTTCTTAGAGATAATCCGCCACCACTCTAGTAAGCTTCTTTCAGTCTGCATTTTACAGTTTC
>JASDQU010738352.1:39648-51217 GCA_032191745.1 Picea mariana | reverse complement strand
TTTCCAGGGAGATCATTCCCACTTGGGAGAGATTGTGGGATGATTTCATTAAGGAGGAGACTAGACTTATATCAGAGACTTCTGGAAAAAAACAAACATTGCAGGGTGATGAAGACCTTGCTCTTTGGACAAAGGGAAAGAAGAAGATCGACAGGGGAGGTCGACAGGGTCCCAAGTTTGGGTCCCCACTACAGGGAGAGAGAACTGGTGGGAAGAAGAGAGACATGAGCACAGTGATATGCTTTGCTTGTAGATATATGGGTCACTATGGAGGACAATGTCCCAAGAAGAAGAAGAAGTACCAGGATGTTTTAGCAGCGACAACATATGAGCTTGAGTTCAATAAACAATTTGCGAGAGAGTGTGCATTTTCTACTACTTTGTTTTTTGTTACACCATCCAACATCAGGTGGGGAGACAGAGTTGAGGAGGACCTACTGACTCATAGTAGTGATTCAGAGGGAGCTCAGACTCATTTTTCTGGGACACCAGCATCAGGGGTGATTGGTCCACCCAGGACAACTTCTATTTTAGAGATGTTGAGATAGAGTGTTGGTGTAGGGGCTTCATATCATCATATATTTATGAGGAGGAGAAGCAAGGCACCACAAAGGCTTGAGCATCACTTGGCTATGGAGACAGGAAGATCAGATTTTGGATCCACTTCAGGTGGAAGCTACTTGGCGAGAGGCCAAGTTGAGAATCTTGGTGAGATGTCGAGATGATGGTACTCTTGGTGAGATACCAAGAGGGGGAGACTCTTGGTGATATTCCAATAGAGTGACTCTTGGTGAGATGCCAAGAGTAGTGACCATTGGCAAGATGCCATGATGTAGAAATACTTGGTGGGAGACCAAGGTGGAGATCTTTGGTTTGATACCAATATCTAAGTGATCTTGGATAGGTGGAGAGACACTTCCATATATAGATCACACAGATTGAGAAAATATGTGTCAAAGACTACTTTCATTGATCAGGGCACAACCATACTCACCGAGTATTTTCCAGTAGGAAACCATGTCCACTGTAGAGATGAGATTGGGGGTGAAGGGAACTTTCCTTGGTAAGAGGGAGTGTTGAGATTTGGGTACCTTGGAAAGTGGTCCCCTTGTGTTTGCGAGCTTCTAAACACATGTGGGAAGTACTTTTTACCATGTACCATGTACTTTATGTCTAATTTCACTTTGACTTAGGAGATTTAAGTCAAAAGTGAAATTTGGTCATTTAAGCCTAAAATGATAATTAATTCACTTTGTGGGTGAATTTAGGGACATAAAGTGAAACTATGGAAACTTAAGTAAAGTGGGTTTTGAGTTGAGATTCTTTTGAGATGATCTCAACCATTGATTAGGGATGAGATGAGATGATCTCATCCACTCATACTTTAGGTTTCCTTATGCTTCCTTAAGGATGGTGCAAGGGAAAAGGAGAGGCCAATTATTCCTTGTAATGTCCACCAAGATAGGTGGGATAGGAACATGAAGATGAAGTTGGAGGCATTGAGTGAGGAAATCTTGGGTGCCCCCATTCATGGTTGTAGCCAACGAGCTTAGTCCTTCATTTATTTGTGGAGATAGTTCTTGCTAGGAGGAGGGTGCACAACTAGCAAGGAGGACTTGCAAAGCTCAGTTTTCCTTGAGGACAGTTTCAGTGGAGAGCTACAACATAGATTCAGAGTATTATGGGAGGGTTTCTCCATCAGAGCTTCTAGTTGGCAAAGAGCTCCAGTTCAGTGGTTTTGGAAACTTGTGAGGAGGGCGCACCATCCTAGGGCACATATCTACCATTTGATCTTGTGTTTCATCTTGGTTCAAGGTGATATTGTATCATGTTCATTTGTTTATTGTACTTGTATTCCACCTTCTTTTCTCCACATATATACACTCATATTACAAACTGGTTTTCCCCAGGGGGTTTTATCGAGGGTCATGTTGACCAAAAGTAGTTGTGTTCATTTTCATGTATGATAGTGGTTAGAACAAAATTATTTCATCTCTAAAATATCTCTAGGTGTGTTATATAGCTTATGGTATGCATGTGCTAACATCTTGTGACAAAACTACATGCTAGCGAACCTATATGGCATATGTAACTGTAATAGATCAAAAAAGAAGTTACTAGACAATTTGTTGTTATAAAACAATATGAATCCTTGTTTGATAGTTGAAACTTAGAGCCAACTTGAGGTCAAAGATAGGCCTAGTTGGAAACTTGTTAGGACCTAGAAAATATTCAAAGTGTACCCCCTTTTCTTCATTGTAAACCATTTGGTTGTTCCATTTCCCTTCTAGGGTTCTAGATTAAGTCAAATAGGAATTCTCATAGCTATGGATTCAGGAACTCTATCTGCACCAATATAATCTCCAAGGTCACACACACACTCGAAAATCCTACCCACCCAATTCCCCCTCCAGGGATCCAACCTTTCCCAAGGAAATATGTTGGCATTCTTGCATGCATCCTTCTTAATGTTGGGGAGTTAATGATCAAGGGTTCATCCATAGTAAGCCAGAAAAACCCCAAGGTGTTGAAATATCAATCATTAGTCGAATACTAAATAAGGTCTCACCTGAGACGTCATGAGAATCAGAGAGACCATCTGATCTTATGTCGATGATGAAGGGTTAAATTACATAAAGAATCCACTCGGGCTGGCAGTCATACATTATATTGTAATATAATTAGAGATTAACAACATGCAACATTAAAAAACACATTCATTGGACACATAATCAACACATGAAATGACAATAATATATTCAAATTGCATTTTATTCATTCAATTAGTTAGATACATAGACCAAGAGATTCATCATTTATCGAAATCAGTGCCATGTGTTCTTATACATTCTCACATTAGTTCATTACAAGGCATTGTGCACTTATCTAAGACTCTTCATGTACTACAAAACAAGATTCACAGACATATTCTTACAACCATAATCATCTCTCGACCAAGAGAATTTAGAGCGAACCCACTAGATGAACAACAATCAACAACAACATCAATAGAAATAGCAACACCCTCTTCTGTGTCATCACTGCTTTATTTTTGTTTCCATCTATACTCTGGTGCTCTGTCACTTTCAAATCTTCTCCACTCACTTTGTTGACTACCAGTCCCTCAAGATTCTACCACCCGCATGCAGCCCACGTAGCCTCTTTGGAGTCGTGGAAGTATTAACTAAATTTCCAGTTCATCTCTTAGTTGCTCCACAATCTCTCGTACTACCTAAGTTAATCATTCAAGAAGATTCCTCAATATATTCTTTATTTTGGTGTGCATGTGGTATCTTCTTGATTTTTGATGTGCATAATGTAACTTTTGATTGGAACGTGCACCTTATTTCATCATGTGCGTAGCTAATGTGCGTGAAAAACTATAGTGCATACATTTATTCCCATGTGCAATCTTTATCCCAAAACTTTGGGTGAAAACAAGCCCCCACCACTATTATTTGGCTCGTCCTCGAGCCAATGGCCTTGCTTATGGTGTGACTGCTATCAAAATTGAGTAAGAGAAAATCATCAACATTGTATGTGAAAAGTGTCAAACTAAGTTTTGGTTGCAGTTGCGTTTGAATAAGAGAAAATCATTTGTCAAGTTTGTAGTTGCATCCAAACAGAGGTCTTGGGATGAGCCGAGTAATACTCAAGGTAAATGATGAATTTTGGCTACATTTTTCCAAAATCTCGAGCTCTTTGTCTTCGAGGGTTTCTGAACTGGTCTATGAGAGATATTTTTGAAGCACTCCATCAAGGAAACTACCCTATAACTAAACAAAGCTCTATAACTATAAATTTTCCTAGTTACTTAGTGACCTATGAGAAATAGACCTTGATGAAATGCTCCATCAGCTGAGACCATCGTCATCCTCCTATATCATTTATCCAGTTGTAGAATACGGAAGACGCAGACTGCTATAACTAGTGGAGAGGGTAACCCACAACATTGGGCTACCTGCTTCAACAAAGATGATTATCCATGGTGACAGGCACACCAACTCTTAGCTCAAAGAGTTGGCATACAATCGTGGCTTTGAATCATAGTTCAAGGAATTGAGTGGATGTAGGCCATATCTTGCTACTAAATAAGAGGTTGGGCCCCTTGCCCAAAATTTGTATTCGAATATTCAACCGCTGAGAGGACTGAAGTGTTGGATCCTCGGATCCCTTCCTAGACTGAGAATTACATGCCCCTTATTGTCTACTGAACTTGGCCATGGTAGGGAAACTTGGTTGGAATAATAGAATTTTGGCTGAGACTGGAACTGTTGTTGAAAGAATGATGGGAACTGCTCACTTGGAAAATGAAGGGGACACGAGAGAATTAGGCATGGAGTATCTCTCCAATGGATCTATAGGCGAGGACACATATATATAGAGTGGGTGATGGAAGAAAATGGATGCTAGGATTGTGAAAAGGGCTAGTCAATGTGGACGATCGATGAGTAATATGGGCCTACGACTGATTCCCATAGATAGTTTATAACAATTATGATATGTCATACTGGTGATGGGCCTTTTGGAATGTGGCATCATCACTGATTACATACTTGGGCCGTGTGTGATTTTTCTGAATTGGATTGCTTGAACTTTCAGTGGGTTGTAGCGTCAGGTAGCATAGTCGAGGCCCATGTGAGTACCCTGTCAGGGTCAATACTATGTACTCCAGTCATAACTTCACCCACAAATGGAAATCTTGGGAATCTACAAAGTTGTCAATCTATCTAGTTCGTCTATGTGACCAAATCATGTCTTGTGCTACCAAATTTTTTAATCATGTCGACTAAGTACTTTCCTACCTGTTCTATATCCTAGTTTAATCCTAAACTACACCACCTGCAAGTGGAAAAATGATGTTAAGTTGTATTTGACCCTTTTGGGACATAGTACACCTTCAACCTACTACCATTGACAATTCCCTTGAGAGGTTGGCCCTGCAATGTGGCCAACTTGGCTGCGCCACCTTCACTGATGTAGATTAGAATAAAAGGGCCCAACCAACACATGCATAACTTACCAGGGTGTTGTAAATATTTGCTATCATATAACAACACCAAAGATCCTAGATGCAAAATTTTGTGGCGGATATTGCGATCGTGCCATGCCTTCCATTTGTTCTTCTTGACCACCTGGATGAATCCTGCCACAAGACAATCCTCTTCCAGTTCCATGAGGTCATCTAATCTTTGTTGAAGTGACTGTTCATCTATTATGTTGATAGCTATAGAAATGCATAGGTTGGGAACATCAAATTCAAGCGGCATGATTGCTTCTTTACTATAAACCAACCTAAAGGGGGTATGCTTGGTTAATCGTTTACAGGTTGTTTGATATGCTCACAGGACTACAGGGATCCACTAATCCTAGTGGTCACAATTCAAATTACAAACTTTAGTTAAAGCAGGATCATAAATCTTATTGAAAGATTCAACCATACCATTAGCTTGAGGATGATAGGGGGTTCTCTTCAGGTGGTGGATCATGAACTCCTAGGTGAGTTCCTGAATGGTCTCTTTTAGAAAGTGCAATCCTTGATTGCTCATAATCACTTTCGAGCATCCAAACCTGGTAATCATGTTCTCAAAGATGAATTGTGCCACCATTTCTACAATACAATTCTTGACTGGCACAAGTTGATCTCATCAGGTCAAATATTTTATGGTTGTAATGATGTAGCACGCACCCATCCTATGTACGGGAGGACTAATGGGGCCCACAAATTCAATGACCCACTTATCAAATGGGTCCAATGTCGTGATGGGAAACAAAGGCAGATCACCTCTTTGGAAAGGATTCTTGATGCGCCAAAAGAATTTGCACCATTTGTAGTACTCCTTGGCATCAGGGAATAGTGAGGGCCACCATAGCCTTGTGCGCAAAAACTTACGTGTCGTGGCCTTGCCGGTGTTGTGACCTACTACAATTTCTTCATGTGATTCATACAAGAGTGTTTCATGTTCATGCTCCAAAACACATCTACACAGAATTCCATCAACCCCCAGTTTGTATAATTATTCAACAATCAACTAATAGTCAGCACTATGTGTCACTAGTTGGCATCATTGGGCTTGTGTATACGCAGTCAGAGCCTGTCTAGAAGTGAGAAATGTAGCTATCTTGACTTGTTGATCAAGAACCATCTCTATTTAAAAAAGTTGTGCATCAAGGAGTTAATCATCGAGGCTCCTACCATCTTCTTTGAACTCGATCCTTGAAAAATGATCTGGTTCAAAATTCTATTTTCCAGGTTTGAAAACCACCTCAAACTTGAATTCTTGAAATAACAATAGCCAAAGACATATTTGCCCCCCAACACTAACTTGTTGACTAGATAATTGAGCATTGAATGGTCCGTAAATAATTTGAAGGGATTTCCCAACAAGTAGTGTCGAAATTTCTATAAGGCATATACCATAGCTAGGCCCCATGTTTAGTTGTTGCATAATTCTTCTCAGAATCAGACAACTTGCGACTAGAAGAGTAGACTGGATGATCAATATTCCCTTCACTAGGCTGAACAATAATTGCTCCTTGTGTAATTGATGAAGCATCTATGTGAACATGAAATATTTTGGACTAGTCGGGAAAGATTGGGATCGACATAGTGATCAGCTTCTCCTTCAGGGTATCCAATGTTTCCTGACATTCCTTCATCTAGTTATACTTGATGTATTTTTGTAATAGCTTCTCTAATTGTGCAACAATATTTGCATAACTATGAATGAAACATCAATAATATTCGGTATGACCCAAGGTAGCGTGCAACTCCTATACTGACATGGGGGTCACCATGTCCAATATGAAAACACTTTTTGTTGGGTCAAACAAAAATCAATATTTGCAAATGACATGCCCCAACAACATCCCAAATGGCGTGCAAAATATACACTTATTCAAATTTAGTGAAATATGGATTTAGCGACATATGTCTAACATCAAGTGAAGGGATTTCATGTGCTATTTTAACAAGGTTAATATCATCTAGTCATCCAAGTAGACCTCAAGGAACTTGTGCATACATTATTTGAACAACACGACCACTATCCTGGAAAATACCATGGGCACCCTTGACCAAGTTTTGAGGAATACTTGGTCATATTTGACCGTTTTTGGTACTCTGACATCCAGTTGGAGAAGGAGTGCATGGCGAAGAGGAGATCACGGGATCCGCGCCCCTTTTTAGGGATTTTTGGGCTTTTTGGGAATATTGTAATGGGAGAGGGATATCGGCCCTGATTTAGGCCTTTTGTTTGTATAAATAGAAGGATAGGAGATAGTAATGTAGTACATCTATGTGATGTAAAGTGAATGGCTTAGTGCAAAAGTAGATCTATGTGATCAGACGTTTGTGTGACTGTAAGAGCTCTGTGCCTACTGTAAGTATTGTAAGTGCTAAGTGCACGGGTTAGGGAAGGACTTAGTTCTTGGATCTACCTGGGGAAAGAGGATCTAGCGAGCTGCGCAGATCTCTTGTCCTAGGCGGGGTAGGATCTTGAAGGCTTTGTGTTGTAACTTGGTTTACAGAAGATAATAACCGAACAAGACTTTGTGGACATAGCCCTAGGGTGGGGTTGAACCACGATAACTATGTGTATAGTGCTTTGTGCTTCACTGTTATGTGTTTATCTCTTCTTGGCTAAGTCCTTGATGTGATTAAGTAGATCTAGTTATGCTCTGTGCTGATGATATGTGAATAAACATTAGATCTGATATATAAGATGCTTAGTGCTTGATCTGTTGAATCTAACCTATGTTTCTATGACTAAGTACTGAATAACCTTTAGTATAAGTATTCACTGCAATGCTATGTGCTTTCTGAGAAGTCTATTAATGAATTTATGTTAAGGAATAATTGATGCTAAGTGTGTTGTAAGCAAGATAATCACAGATCTGTGTCCCAGCTAAGGTGGCAGACACCTGATTCTGGAAACCACCCCTGCCTCTACCTCGGGTGAGACTTCATCTACTTCACAGGTGTTGCTGAAAGGGTCGATAGTTAGGGATTTGTTGGTGCGCTCTTGAGCGTTGAACCCTGGGTCTGCCCCTGTGCCAACAAATAGTTCCGTTGTCGGGACCTGGAACTGTGATTGTTGGGAATTGAAGAAGAAGAATCTTTGTGAGAACTAAGCTCCATGTGTAGATATATTTCCCTAGTGCGCAATGTTCTGTTTGACCCGTGAATATTTGTGCCGAGAAAACGAGGTCTGATCTGAAGGGAAAGGGTTAGATCTGCAGAAAAAGAGGTCAGATCTGAAGAAGAAAATATCAGACATGCAGAAAAGAGGTAAGATCTGTAAGCTTTGTGCTTTGATAAAGGTAATAATAGTTAAAAGTTTTAGATCTGGAAGCTTTGCACTCTGCAGAAGTAAGATAAGTGAAAATTTTTGTTTCTAAAGCATGGATCTAGGTATGTTTGATAGATTCTGTCCTAGCTTCAAAACTAGGGCATTAATAGATGAAAGAAAGTTTGATATGAATAGATCTAATAAGTATAGTGATATACATGCTATACCTATGCATCAAAAGAATGTCTGGACTAACAAGTGGATGGAGGATCCTAGAAATTTTTTTTTGCAGGCTAGCCACCATGATCCTGATGCATAGTACAGAAGGAGTTGGGGAACATCTAAACGGATGAGAGGATTAACCCTCTATTATAGTTGTAGACGACTGAGACATCTTGCTAAAGAATGCCTTGGTAGAAGACTTAGTTTCCTATGTTGTAAGGATATGGGCCATGAAGTATTCGATTGCCCTAGAATGATTGCTAGGCTTGAGAAGCTGAATATGGAACAAGCAACCCTGAGGGAGATCAAGAGACCAAGATTATAGCAGAAACCCAGAAGGAATTAGAAAATATATTGCTATAGATGAGAGATACCTTGAATGACCACCAACATGTTAGGCTATCAGAGATCTTCAAAGAAAAGGAGAAAATCGAAGCAATAATAGGGGACTTTGACATTGACTGTAATCTTGATGAAGAAGCGCAAGTGAACATTATGACAAAAAGAACTTGGGAAGCTATAGGAAATCCTGCCATGATCCCTTCCCTAGGAGGAACAAGTCTCTTTAGAGGAAAGCTAGTAAACCTATGTGGAAGGATAGCCCAGATGCTTATGACTGTCAATGGAACTTCGACATAGGAATACTTTGAGATCATTAAATTTGTTGAAGAAAATGCCTTGTTTACCATGCTCATAGGAAAAACTTGGATTGATAGAGAACAAGCCAGATGAAGATAAGAAAAATTTTTTTTGGAACAGAAGAAGCAGGAGTTAAAATACTTTATGACCAGAAGGATCGTGCACTTGATTGAAGAACAAAAGAGAAGATCACATATATTTAATATTAGTACCTCCGATGTCGAAGCTAAGAGAACACTTGAGGATCCACAGAAGATTGAGTTACCTACTTGTGATATAGAAGAGGTATTATCAAGGAACCCTAAGAAAGATTTTCCATAGCACGATGTAACTAAGACCACAAAAGATAAACATCAGAATGGTAAAGGCATTACTGAGACAAAATTCACTGGGAATAAGGCTAGGAAGTTAAGAAAGAAAAGGGCTAATACTGTAAGGTTACAAGAGGTTCTAGAGGACACTTCGCAACAAGAAGAATTGCAGAATTGGAGCTTCACCAAGATATCAGAACAATGACATAGATTACTTCGCCATGATGAAGCAATATAGTTGTTGGAACCGATATACCCGTTCGACCACCGCTCCGAACGGATCAAAAAGCAGTTATGGGTTACCACTAGACCGTTGGATAGCACCAGAATGGATAGAATAGAGTTAATGAAGGCTTCATATCCATTGCAAGTAGTCTGTTGTAGAGTTACTTACTTATTCCATCGCGCCATGCCCGAAAGACACTTTTACCAATTGAGAACTTGAACTTACAGAATACCTGCGTTATGAAACAATGATTAATCCCATTTTATTCTCTATTTGATTACGGTACTGAAAGTCCATTCACAACCCGAGACAGTGATCCCGAGCTTACATGTCTGACGAGCTTAGTGCAATAGAAGAATCAGTGAGATAAGTACTTGCTAGCTTAAGGACAAAAAGAGTCATGTCAGAGAGAGGAATGTCCACCGAAGTCCAAGCCTCATCGTCGAGAGGTGTGGCAGCCTCCCCATCGACTGCTCGAGCTGGAACATCTCGATTCGACACAGAGTTGAGAACTAAGCATAGAGACGACACAACCAACACGAAGTTAGTACGAACCATCCTACCATCTTACATTCCCCCTCTAAGTGGTGAGATTAATAGGGATAGTATCCTTAGAGACTTTGAATACACCCTAGTCCTTGCATATCTACCGAAAGGAGTTCGCACCTACCGCGCAGATCAAGACAAGGTTACAACGTTGAAGTTTTGCGACTTCAACCTAAAAGACCATAAATCCTACAAAATTCTCACACCATATAAGTACTTAACAAGGAATAAGGGCTGGAATTCAAAGATCATCCCTCAGAAATGGGCGATGAACCTTGCACAGTCTACTCTGCTCAATGTTATGAAAATATTGCAATTCGGAAGACATTAGGAGGTGACTGCTTGTGTGAAGTTACTGCTAGAAAGTTACCACAAAGGATACTTGTGGTTAAACCGTTGCATAACTATTGATCCGATATTGATCAACAAGATTACCAGGCTTAGAATGCAGGGCCCTGAACCCCATGAGTACTACCCTGGAAAGACCGCAGACTGTGGTCTGTCACAAAAGATTAAAGAGGCTTATGGAAATGTTGAAAAAGACATGCGAGGTTACAAGGTAGCCTTTATTAAGAGTGGCGCAGTGTGCCTCACATGTCAGCTGATAGCAGGGAAGCTGGTACGTAAAAATAGACCTACACAAGTATCCAGCTTTGTAGTTGACCTCGCAGGGAAGTGCACAGAGGGACTACAAATGAATTGGGCAAAATATTTGGTCAATCAACTATAAATTGACTGTAGAGAAGCCCAGGACCATGGGCATGAATTCCACTTTATCTAGCTACTCATATTGATCGCCTTTGTTGCATGGGAGCTACCGGAAGGCGCAACCTTCCCAGACCTCAACCCATTCGAACCATTAGCTGTGAAGTTCAGTACCTTATGGTACTCGACATACATGTGCAAGCAGTGGCAATCAAATTCCATTTTTCACAAATACTATAACCAACTGAAAGCATCCATAGGGGGTGAACCTCGCATAACCCCAAACACTTTACAAAGGTTTTGAACTTTGATAAAGTTCAACGTGGACTGCCACTTTATATACCTAACTCCACACACTAATGAACACCAGGAACAACTTCGGTCCTATTATAAGCTAACTGAAGAAGACCTAGAAGAAATCACCAAGGAATGGTCAACGGACCTCCTTGTTCCAGCAGATCTAGCAAGCATTTCAGACATTGACAGCCCAGAAGCTACGCAGGACACACCTAGGCCCAGTAAAATGAAGAAGACAAAGAAGACAAAGGAAACAAAGAAGCCTGAAGAGGTTTAGGATGTAGATAGCTACTCTGTAAAGACAACTTCCATCACACCCGATCAAGAAGGTA
>JASDQU010738352.1:17172-39295 GCA_032191745.1 Picea mariana | reverse complement strand
AGTCTCCACTACGCTCGTGTCGGAAGGAGCAATAGAAGCAGGAGATGAATCAGTTGAACTTCGAAGATTGCCGACATAGTTGAAGTATGCCTTCGAAGAGCAGAAGAAGTAATAGCACAGGACACCTAGGCCCTAAAGCAAGCATAGGAGGAAATCATAAAGAATTTCTGAGATGCACAACAAGAGAAAGAGGCCATCTAAGAGAAATTTGATAGAGACAGAGAAAAAATCCAAAAGGAGTAGGAGCAGCTTCTCGCGAAGCAGATCGGGATCGAAGAAGCTGTCAATAGAGCATTTCTCTCTGCGATCGGATTAGAACAAAAGGCTGAAGAACCCCTAGACTGTCAAGTGATGAATCTTGCTAAAGTTATTCAGCAACTGCAGCAAAGATTCATGGAATTAGAGCTTCAGATCATCCCAAGTACCCCGCAAGAAGAGCGCAACCAACGAGAAATAACTACTCAGGCTATAGTAGAAAGGATTAAAGAACTCACTGAAGAATGCAAAAACCTAAGTACCAGAAGTGTGCAGATACATGAGAACCTGACCAAGAAGCCAGAATTGAATAAACTGGAGTCGCAGTTCCAGGAGGTGAAGCAGCATGCAAATAGACTTCAGATGCAGTTGAAGGCCCTATCAACCATAGAAAAAATGAAGCGATCCCACGATAAACATGTCGCACAACAATAGATCCACATGATCAGGAGCAAGGTCATGGAAGTGATGCAACAACTTTAACCTTTGCAGGATAAGGCATGTCAACTATTTTTAGATATTGCAAAACAAGGGACAGAGCTACAACAGGTCATGATTACAGCAGAGCAGTGCCTAGACAGACCAATCATTAATGCACTCAGCCAGGAGTTCGTTGAGTAGGAGGAAATCGCAAAGTAGCAGGTCGAAGCAGCTCGAGCTAAGCTCGAGGTATTCAAAGTGGAATTGGTCAGACGTGAGTGACTCGGGATGAGTCATAGGTGAGTGTTGGGGGCTTGTTGGCCCTTGACCAAGTTTTGAGGAATACTTGGTCATATTTGACCATTTTTGGTACTCTGACATCCAGTCGGAGAAGGAGAGCATGGAGAAGAGGAGATCACGGGATCCCCGCCCCTGTTTAGGGATTTTTGGGAATATTGTAATGGGAAAGGGATATTGACCCTGATTTAGGCCTTTTGTATGTATAAATAGAAGGATAGGAGATAATAATGTAGTACATCTGTGTGATGTAAAGTGAATGGCTTAGTGAAAAAGTAGATCTATGTGATCAGACGTCTATGTGACTGTAAGAGCTCTGTGCCTACTATAAGTATTGTAAGTGCTAAGTGCATGGGTCAGGGAAGGAATTAATGCTTGGATCTACCTGGGGAAAGAGGATATAGTGAGCTGCGCAGGTCTCTTGTCCTAGGCGGGGTAGGATCTTGAAGGCTTTGTGTTGTAGCTTGGTTTACAAAAGATAATAACCGAAGAAGACTTTGTGGATGTAGCCCTAGGGTGGGGGTGAACCACGGTAACTGTGTGTATAGTGCTTTGTGCTTCACTCTTATGTGTTTATCTCTTCTTGGCTAATTGCTTGATGTGATTAAGTAGATATAGTTATGCTCTATGCTGATGATATGTGAATAAACATTAGATCTGATATATAATATGCTTAGTGCTTGATCTGTTGAATCTAACCTATGTTTCTATGACTAAGTACTGAATAACCTTTAGTATAAGTATTCACTATGATGCTCTATGCTTTCTGCGAAGTGTATTAATGAATGTATGTTAAGGAATAATTGATGCTAAGTGCGTTGTAAGCAAGATAATCACAGATCTATGTCCCAACTAAGGTTGCAGACACCTGAGTCTTGCAACCACCCCTGCCTCTACCTCGGGTGAGACTTCATATGCTTCACAGGTGTTGCTGAAAGGGCCGGTAGTTAGGACTTTGTTGGTGCGCTCTTGAGTGTTGAACCCTGGGTCTGCCCCTGTGCCAACACACATTCTTCAACCGAAAGGGAAACACTATATAAGAAAAGGAACCCCATTTTGTAACAAATGTATCTTGGCTTGATCTTCCTCAATGATCCAAAATTGGTGATATCTTGAAAATCCATATTTAAAGGAATAGACTTCCCGTCCTTCGACATTTTCTATAAACTCATTGGTAAAAGGAGTAGGGAGTGGATCATGTACATAGGAAACATTAAGGATTTGTAGTTCAACACAAATTTGGATGGAGCATGTCTTCTTTGGCTGCACCACCATTGGACTAATCCAATATGACTCCTCCATGAGAACAATGACCCCGACATCCAAAATCTGATCCAACTTCTTGTGCACATTTTCCTTATACTTTGGGATCAAGTAGTAGGGTCTTCACTTAACTATTTTAACATCTAGCTTGAGTTTAAATTTCATGGCCCCAAGGGAACCAACGATCCCTTTCATCTTTGAGAAGCTTCGAGGGAACAAATACTCATATTCCTTTAGAAAATATACCACCTGGGTGGTGGTCTCTTTGTCCTAGTAATCGTTGATGATAGCCATTTTTGGCACCTCTTCAATGTTGATATTATGCTTCTTTGACTTAATCAAGAAACCATAGTCCAACAAAACCATATCTGGCACTTTTCCTTCCATTGTGTGCTCTCCCTCAATTTCTTTAATTTGAATGCCTCTTAGGTCATCTTCATCAACATCATCACTCTCAATTTTCTACCAACGTATGGACTCTTTTAACTTTTCCATCAGCCGATGATATGAGCATACCACTTTAGGAATGGAATCCTTCAGTTTACGATGGAAGGTAAAATATTTGATTTGGAGGAGTACCTCCTTTTTCTTGGGATCTTTAGCCATGAAATTAAAAATTGTATAGAATTGTGCACTTACATGAACCCAATCTATTGTATGCCTCCTGAGTTCCTCCTAAATGTACCAACTCTTAGGGACCATGTCCATTGTATAGAGGAATGAGTGGACCCATTGGGTATGAGGGATATTCTTGGTTATGTCATTCGCAACAACAAATGTGGTCCTAGGGGTACTCCATACCCTTACATTGATTGGCTAGATCAAAGGCAGAAATGGGTTGGAATCTGACCTTTATGAATTCAAGAACTTGCACCCAATATGATATATGTGTGCGGTGTGTTGCCCACTAATGTGTATATGTTCCTCATACTATGATATCCATGTCCTAAACCCTTTGATATTATGGAACAATATTCTCCATCTGTACCAATAATGTCTCTACCTACCCCATCCCATAAAACCTTGGGGCATCACACAGTTCATAGCCAATCCATCGCATTGCTTCTGTTATTCGTGCACATCACTAAGTAGAGACTCAATACAGATTGTTCTACCACCTCTCTATGACATCCTATGAATCTATATCATAGGAATTCACACTTTTCAATCTCAAATCCCCATCCGTCATGGGATTGATGTATTATTCCTTGTGCCTAGTGATCTGGTAGATATTCTCAATAATGGAGCTTTGGRCATCCTCATTCATGGGCTCATTGTATCTATCACCCTCATATGGATCCAATGGAACAATTAGGTGTAGGGTGTCTATCTCAAACAACATCTATCTCTTCCTCATATTCAACACATCATTGTTGTCAAATTCCCAATCAAGTCCAAGTATGGCAGGGTAGGGATCTGAGTCATCCATGATCTCTATCACCTCAAAATATGCCTTAGTCTTCACCCCTTGTATGTTCACTTCGAATTTCTCCAAACAGACTATAGGATAGATTCTATATTGATTTTCCAACTAGAACTAAATAGGATATCACACCAAGTTTGGTTTACCCATCAACTCCCAGAACTTCTTCGGCAAAATATTCATGTCGAATCCTAGATCCAACATGACATCATCCATCTCATAGCTTCCACGTTTAGCTTTCATCTTGAGCTCTCTTCCTGTGCAATTTTGTTTACTAACCTAGCACACATCCCTCTCTAGTAGGGGGGATGATATAGCTATAGTTGTCCCTTATTTCCCCATGCAAGTTGCTAACATATGCATCATTTTTCTTACAACATCAAGACCATTTAACAACTTCAAACAACAATGCAAGAAGTTACATACTTGGTATGCGATTTTTGTTTCACGACCCATGTTGCATAATGCTTCCTCTCAAGTTGTGTACTTCATCTCTTCATGCACATTATCCTCTATTTCCCTTTGTTCAATGCATCAAAATTCTTCTTGTTTGTGATCCTCTTCCAACAACCTTTATGTCACATGTTATGTTTCCTCGCAGACACGAGCTTCCTCCAATGACCTCTATGTGGCACATTGTAATTATTCCTAAGCTTAGGCTTCTTCTAGCTACTTCTATGTCTGACATTTCACATCATCACATGATTGGGACTCCTCTAATGACCTTTGTGTCATGCGCTACAACCCTTACCGTGCTCTTTCTTCTTCTATATCTCTCTGCACATCATGTTAGCACAAGATTGGTTAAGATACCAAGTGCCAAGAACAAGAATTGAAAACACTCTCACAAGTTTCAAAATCATCAAAAGAACCCATGTATTTATGCTACTGAATTTCACGTAGCCACACAGGCAGGCGCTACCTAAATTCTGGCAGAAAACGAATTGTGCAGAGTTATTTTACCAGTTTTGAGTCACTAACTTGAAACTTCGATTATGAACAATTGAGAAGGTATTTTTGAAAACAGGAGGAGGTTTTTGTTCATAACATTCCAAATAAAAAAAAACTCTCTCATTTTTTCAAAATATGGTATGGTTTGAGATATATTAGACATATAATTGGCGTTTTCTACTGTTTTACAGCGGTGCTACCTAATTTCCTGTAGCGGTCATGGTTTTGATATTCGCCTTGTTGGGAGGTTGCCACCTGTCAAGGAGGATTAAAATGGATTATCAAGGATCAATTATATTTCAAGGGACACCTTCACCTAAGATTTATCTCCATCAAAGGCCGCATGCATGAGGTGGAAACAATTTATTAATGGCTTCCAACAAATTCCTGAAAATTAGTAGTTTGTTGGATTTTTGTCTCTTTGATTGTTGCCACCTATATCCAAGGTTTAGAATCCAATGGAGGATATGGGATTCGACCTCCCAAGGTTATGAGGATGATATTCTCTATTTAATGAAGGAAATATCTCTAGGAGGAGGGGGATTCATGAGCCAAGAGAGGCTAGAGAGAAATGTAGCAGACAATTTTCTTATGTGTGTTCATTTGTAAGCCTGTGGGCATTTTAGGATTGTAAGCATTACTGCTACTGGAGACTCATGAGTGTTGTGATTTCAGATTGTAACTCTTTTTTTTATATTTCTTATTATTTGAATACATTTCAGATTTGAGGATCAAAGGCTGTCAATGATTTATGGATCCCTAAGGAGTAGAGGATCTGTTGTATTTTTCCCATCAATCATTGTTTATATTCAAGTATTTGTTGATTCATTAAATTGAGGATCTCTATTTAGTGAACATTCTATCTTATCTTTTCCTTCTTCATTCTTCCACCTATCAACATAAAATCTTGTTTGCTATTGAGCATCTTTTGTGCCTTCGATGAGTAGGATGTTTGTGACTCCATTGCCCATTGGTGTAGCCTACTGATCTATAGTTTGCAACCCTCTCTCTTTCTTTATCCATCCTATTGATCCACCTAATCAAAACCAAAATTATCTTTTACATTCTAATGGGTGTTGAGCTTACACTTTAACAGTCAAAGTGTGACTTTCAGTGATAACACATCATGCACAAGATTATTCTATTATACATCATCAAACTTGGGAGGAGGTTGTGCTACTTTTTTGATCTTCCCCTCTATTCTATGACCTGAGATTTATCCATGCTCAAATTCCATTCTTTTCTTTGCTCCACCTCGGTTTATCACCCAGACATCAAATTCTTCATCCTTCTTTCAATTCACATGTATCTCTGCAATCACCATGTCTCAATGTGCCTTCCTCTCTTCCCACTTCTTCAATAAGTCGGGACAATCATCCGTGACATGATCGGGGATATAGAAATACCTACAGAGGGTGTGTGGTTTAGTGAAAATTTTTGATACATGGCCTATCTCACAATAGTTAAAATAAGTGGGGGGGTATTCCTCCACCTCCTCCATATCCTCATCCTCGACCTCATCCATAACCACCTCTAGGAACTCCTTGATATCCACCTCTCTTCACCCATCTACGGTCACTATCCTTCTGCTCTTCCTAAACCCAAAAGACATCATGGGTGTGGTATTGCATGAACTGAAGTGAACGAAAATTGCTCACGTTGTGTTCCATGGATTTGTAGAATTCACAGAATGGAGTATGGTGAGTCTTATGATATTTCTACAATGTTGAGAAGAGGGGTGGTATATGTCCCCATTGTCTGCAAATATCACACCATTATGTCCAAGACCCAGTCAGAAATGGACTCAATGCACCCGTCGCCATATAATTTCCCAACGCAGGACACTCGTCCCTATGGTGACCTTATGATTGGCACATTTTACACCATACATGCTCACACACCACCTTTACCTTTGCCATATATTGCAATTGCATTGTCATGTTCACAAGGTGGGACTGCACCTCTGTCAAACTTGTCGATGTTTCTTCTCCTCCCGGTGTTGCCTCCAGGCACATCACAATTTCCACCACCTCTACCTAATTTTCACCTTTTATTGGGTGAGAGGGACTCAAATATGGGGAAGCAACCCCGCAATGAACCATTCTCTTGTTTAACATATTGGATTTGGAACATATTTTGTCCAACAAGATCTTGAACCATTGGACATAATCCCACAAGGTTTCTCTCAGTTTCTACTTGATCTCCATAATATATGTAATGCATTGAGATTCTGACTTAGGATTATGAAACTCCTTAAGCATATCTCTCTTGATTTCAGTCAGGGACCTCATTTTTCCTATTGGTGAAGTCACCTTGTACTTTATGTACCACTGTTACAACAAGATTTGCCTCACCCTATGAAATCTTGCAGAGAGGGCCTTATTCTATTTCCCTATGCAGACTCACTTTCCATGATTGATAAATCCAGAGACAAAAATATAAGTTTTTCCACTTATACGCATCTTGCACCCTATACAACAAGTGTATACGCAGGTTGATCCACTACAGCCCGCATACATTCTGATTTGTTCCAGAAAATCAAAATTAAATGTCAGGTTTCCATGTCATGACATGAGATATATGATACTTGGCCTTCCATATACTGGAAATATTTTGACTTAGCCCTTCAGTTGCATTTTGAAGGCTATAAAGAAGCCAATTTCGAGATATGGGAAAGGAGAAAGAATTCAACTTTGAGAGCAAAGTTACTTTGGAGAAATTATTTACTTCATATTGAGTATGCATCCCTTTGTCCTTTAAGTCTGAACACAGTGTTTCTTCCCCAAGATATTCCCTTATTGATGGAGAACCTCTTTGTCTCCATTATATGAGTTTGCCTTTGGTGGAGGATTGAAGTGGTGGAGGCCCAGTTGGAAGGAACTCGGTTTCTTGGTTCCAAACCATGCCGACACAGAAGTCTGTAATATTTTCACTTCTGCTAATCATTTATTAATAGAAATACTCTCTTCCCGTCCAATTGATATCTTTCAAATATATGAGTTATTATCCATGGGCATGTTTGTTTTGTATATTAATGGATTATGATATCTAATGTGCTAACCTTTTATATTATCACTATATGCTTTCTTCGCTTATTTTTTGATAACTTGTTGCACGTATAAAGCTTTGGGTCAAAGTGCTCAACGGTGGACATCATAAAACCTATGGATGAGGTAGGTCCCTTTCTTATCTTGCTTGCACATTGGTTTACATAGCATGTTTCTGGGATAGAGTTGATTTCTATAGTCATACCTGTATATTGTGGTTCACCCTAGCCATATAGATATTTTCCTCATAACAGAATTGGTGACCATACTTGGGATTGAATCTTCTTTCTTAGGGTTTGAAGTACTTTTCTCCTTATATTTCTCTCGTTTCTATTGTGGTTCTTGTCGTAACATTGCCTGACAGCTCCTGTTCACTCTAGGTCTGAGTTTTCAGCCTTCCTCCCTTGCCTAGCCTTGTTTCAAAGCATATATGTGCATTTTTCCTTGATAGTCGTGTATACATGCAGGATGTCTCACTGCAAGTTGTGTATATACACTCTATTTTCCCAAACAATTGCGTACACCTTTTTTCCTTGCATGTTTTCTTGGTTTGGTGTTTGTTGGGTGGGATTTGATGCTTGTTGAGCCTTATTAGGTCCTTGTAGTGCCTGTTGAGTGTTTGTGGGATGACAAGAAACCCTTTTTTGGTTGAATTTATGGGCAAAGTCTTTCTCTTCATTTTTTCATTTTTACTATCCTTGCTCATTAGGCTAGGTGTTTTGTTTCTTGGTATCCTGCTTGAGTTATCTCTTTCTTATACAAAGTAGGGCTATATATCAAGTTACTTTTCAGTCCATGCATTTTCAGTTTCGATATATTGAAAATACAAAAAAATAGTCATTTTTCATTGCTTGGCATTTTTGTCTTTGAATCTCTATCATTAGCTTAGTGCATATAGTGAAAGATTGCATCTTTACTTCTAAATTGCAGATTTGAATTTGAAAATTGCATCGTTTTTTAGGAGCATATCATTCATCAAAAGTTAAAGTTAGGACTTTGCATTAATTTCATATTTACTTCTCTTGCAAAGTCATAACACCGTGAGTTTCATCACCATACCTTTTTGAGTAATCATGACCATAAAATCAACACTATAATTTAAAATTTATTAGTAACGGTTTTATTTTCTAGGGTGCACAAACTAGCCTAGGATTTAGTGCCTTGGAATAGGATTTTTGTGAGTAAATTTCTCCAAGGCAATTAAATCAACATATGTGTCTGAGTCAGGGAGTGGACAAATCCATTGTATAATTGGTAAGATCAGGAGGCTCTGCTTACACCGGAGTTAATCACAAGGTCACACGAAGTTGGTTGGATATCCCCCTGATACCTTCCTAGCATTAGAGATATTTATGGGGATCTATTCATATGTTGGGATCTTGTTAGTGCCTTTACCTCCGTGAGAGGCGGTGCTTTCAAGGTTTCAGGCTTTGCTACCCTACCCATACGGTGGACCTAACTTACGACTGCTCGCCCGTGCATTGATTATACGGTGGTTGATTAATTTTTTGACTTAGGTGTCTCATAGGTTACTTGCAGGGGTTATTTTTCAGGTACCCTGGGTCAGATAAGGGTCGAACAAAACACAAACTTTATGGAGGATTACCTCTCCAGGGGGGATCTAACCGACTAGTTGTTAAGCCCACAAGGGCCCTTATAAATGATTTTATTACCTCCAATCTTTAGCAGGGAGTCTCAAGCCCCTGTTGGGTGAGACATACCTTCTTTAGGGAGGGAGGCCACTCAGCCACTTTACCCCGTTTGCATGAATATTGGTCGTTGAATTTTGGTGTGCTCTTTGATTACTAGTTGGCCTTAAGAGTCTATTCTAAGTTCTCATTATGGATAGTGGAGTCCCTTTGGCTCCCTTGTTTACTACTTCTTACCCCATGATGTCTACTCCTTTCATGGGGATGAATCCTCCTGTTTCCTATAATGGTATGCAAAACTTTGGTACTCAGTCCGTTCCTTGGGTCTCTAGTCATTCTCCCATTGATATACATTCACCTTTGCAATCCTCTCCCTGGTCCACTTATATGAATGCTAACATTGGATCCCAGGGCACCATGGCCCCTATGCCTACATCTTTGTTTGATATGATCCATGTCCCTCAATCTTCTTTTACGATGGGAGGTTGGACCCTCCCCTCTTATGGATCCAGTCCTAGTTATGCTCTTTTAGGAGCCAATACTCAGATGGGTGCTTATTCTACCTACTACACTCCATACATGTATCCTCCATCCGTAATGTTAGTTCCTCCGAACAATTTTTCCATGGCGAGTCCTCAAGTATCCCCGGGTGTTTCTTATGGGGAGAATCAGTTTTATAGTTTAGGATATCCTCTTTACGAAACCCCTTCACAAGGGGGCAACATATATCCTCACTCAAATAGTTCTTATCCTACTTCTGTCTCTTCGTAGACTTCAGTGATGATGCCCATTCATACTTCTCTGAATAAATTAAACGTAGGATACTACCTTTCAGGGCAGGGACATGGGGTAAACCAAGACATTTCTTGGCCTACAATGTTTCAGAGTCAATATTTCCCTAGACCTTGGTATCGAATTCCACATCTCACCGCTAGTCTAGTCACTGTCAATCATACTAGAGCTTCGTCACCAACCTATGCTAGTAATGTTGGAGATGGGCCAACAACTTCTATAAGTTATGTTGACAACTCGCACCTAGCCACTGCTAGCCATGCTGGGGGCACCACTTTAGTCACCACGAGTCATATCAATGTCACGTATCCAACCTCTGTACATCATGTTGGAGATGACTCTCTCGCATCTGCGTATCATGTTGAGAGTATGTCACCAACTGTTGTCAATAACATTGGGGGAATTGAGAAGCCAAGACACCTCAGACGTAAGCCTAAATTCCTTTGCAGGACTTGTGAAGGAAGTCACCTTACTCATTTATGTCCAGCCACAATTGGGATACCAGAAGCATGGGGCTCACCTAAGGGCCCTTTGAATTCTGAGGTGNAAGGGAGATGTTTCCCATACCCCTGTTACCATGCATCCTCTTCAACCTATAATTGAAGAAGTGGACATACCAGTGCAATCTATGGTCAGTCCTACTCTCCTTATGGAGAGTGATGCATCCTTAAATCATGTCGTCAACATTCCTAACCCCACACCTTTTGAACGAGAGAGAGTTTTTTTTCACCAAGTCCTCTCCCTCCTGGTTTTGAGGAGATCACCTTTGACTGGGATAGTCCTGTGGGGTATCCAATGCCCCCACCTATGTCTTTTTCGGTAAGAGACATTATTTGATATTTCACGGAGACTATATACTCTGTTAGTGATTTGTCCTCCTCAACTTGGAGATCTTTGGGTTTTCCCAAGATTATGTTAGCTATTCATAAGATATTGACATTACAAATAAGAACTGCACAGGAGCCTTGGCCTCCCCTGTGACTTACCCCATGGACTCCCAAACAAGTTTAATTTAAGCACTTTTCCGACTCGTCTAAAAAGGGAAAATTTTGTTGAGTGATTTGTCCCTTTCAGAATCATTAAATTGGATTTGAAAGGTCATGAGTCTTAGTTAATCTCTTTTTCAACTCGCTATCAAAAAATGAAAATATTGTTGAGTGAGCTTGTCTCTTTCACACTCGTAAAACTAGTTTTGAAAAGACGTCTATTTCGCACAATTTTATCCCTTTTTTCACACCAAGTAGACTAAAAGACATAAAAAGGGACATTTTTGGGAATTAAGTTGTGATTTCATCTCATGCCCTCGCTTGCTGTATTGATCCTATAGTTGGTTCTTATTTTGCATTATAAACTATTTGCCTCAGTAGTTTCACATCCTCAACCAAGCAGAGCCTTGTTTATATCCTTTGCAATTTGACACCCTATACCTAGGAGAAAACATTCCCCCAAGTGTCCATCTCCCGCATACACTTCCTTGCATTGAGCATAGGTACGTTCCACTGTTGGAACTAGTTTTTCTTACTTGCGACACTTGTTTCCTCCTCTATATAATAGCATTCATTTTTTACGAAAAAACAAAAAAAGATGGGTGGGAAGGGAGTATTATATTATATTGAAAACAGTCGTGTCACCTTTGAATAGAGCACAAAGTTATTTGAGTCCATTCATCATAATTTTTGGATTAGCATGACCTTAGGAAGCTGATCTTGTTATAGAGTCTTCTCTACCAACTAGTTACTCTTCTAGTCCCTATAGATAATTTCATTGATGCCTCTCGCATCTCATGGTTTCATCATCAGGTCTATGCTGTCTGAGTCCTCCATATGTCTCATGCTCTTGTTCAAAGGAAGTCTATCAACATGTGTCAGTCACTTCTCAGAACTCTTGACTTTGCATGTCAGCCATACCCTCAATTTTTCTCAGAATCACATGATATTGTAGTCCTATCATGCACCCTAGTCCTACTTTCATCATTGGTAGGTAACCTTGAACCCAACGATCGACATTTCATCATTGGTCGTTGGCTGGGTGGTTTCCCTTCTGTTCGACGACAAGACATTTATTCACACATTGGGATTCATGCAGTGTCTTGGATGCCATTAGCCTTATTGGTGGTTTCATCGCCTTTGTCATTAGTTTTTCATCATTGGCTGCTATTCAGAGGGTCTTTTTTATGTACCGCTTGCACTCAGCACACGCGAAAGACACACAGGGTCATTGGTTTGTGAACATGTTCTTCATCCGATTTCCACCAAATCATGAAGCTCCTTCTTTATACTTCGTGCTAACTGATGAGTGATTCCTTAATGCTCTCCTTCCNCAACACCCATCAGAATGTAAAATATAATTTTGGTTTTGAATAGGTGGATCAACAAGATGGATAAAGAAAGAGAGAGGGTTGCAAACTATAGATCAATAGGCTACACCAATGGGAAATGGAGTCACAAACATCCTACTCATCGAAGGCACAAAATATGCTCAACATAAAACAAGATTATATGTTGATAAGTGGAAGAAAGAAGAAGGAAAACATAAGGCAAATTTTTCACTAAACAGAGATCCTCTCAATTTAATGAATCAACAAATACTTGAATATAAACAATGACTGATGGGCAAAATACAACAGATCCTCTGTTGCTTGGGGATCCATAAATCATTGACATCCTTTGATACTCAAATCTGTAATATATTCAAATAAGAAGAAATATAAAAAAAATATGTACAATCTGAAATCATAGCTCTCATGAGTCTCCAATAGAAGTAATGCTTACAATCATAAAATGCCCACAGGCTTACAAATGAACACACACAAGAAAACTGCCTGCTACATCTCTCTCTAGCCTCTCTTGGCTCATGAATTCCCCTCCAAGAGATATTTCCTTCCTTAAATAGAGAATAGCATCCTCATAACCTTAGGAGGTCGAATCCCATCTCCTCCATTGGATTCTAAACCTTGGAGATAGGTGGCAACATTCAAAGAGACAAAAACCCAACAAACTACTAATTTTCAGGAATATGTTGGAAGTCATTAATAAAATGTTTCCACCTCATGCATGAGGCCTTTGATGGAGATAAATATTAGGTGTAGGTGTCCCTTGACATCTAACTGATCCTTGAGAAGCCATTTTAATCCTCCTTGACATGTGGAAATCTCCCAACAAGGTGAATATCAAAATCGTGACCGCTATAGGAAATTAGGTAGCGCCAAACAATAGGTAGTGCCAGTTATATGTCTAATATCTCTCAAACCATACCACATTTTGAAAAAATGAGAGAGGTTTTTGTTATTTGGAATGTTATGAACAAAATCCTCCTCCCTCTTTCAAAAATGCCTTCTCAATTATTCATAACCAAAGTTTCAAGTTAGTGACTCAAAACTGGTAAAATAACTCTACACAATTCATTTTCTACCAGAATTTAGGTAGTGTCCGCCTGTGTGGCTGTGTGAAATTTGGTAGCATATATACATGGGTTATTTTGATGATTTTGAGCCTTTTGAGATTTTTTTCAATGCTTTTTCTTGGAACTTGGCACCTTAACCAATCTTGTGCTAACATAGGCTCCATGGGGGATAGAGTCCTCCCTGTGAGGCTCTAAGAACTCTTGTAGTTTAAGTGCCTTATCCTTTGGCCTTGTGGAGTCATGTTCTACTGCATCATGCTGAAGACAACATACTAACAACTTATATTACTCTACTTACAAACATAATGCAAACACACCTACTCTTGATGGAGCTTATTTATGTACAAAACCTAAGCTAACTGATTTTTACAATGGGCTAGGTGAAGGCAAACTTCCACCAAAGCCATTCAAGCAACTTGCTGACATGAGTCTTTATAATGACAATGATTGAAAGTAGACAAGAGGAATATGATAGTGGTTTGAAAACATTTCCTATATCTCCTCAGACTATTTCTGACACAATAAAGTTTACAGGTTCCAAAACATTTGAGAAATACAACTCCATATACACCCCTACAGGGTCATGAAAATGGTGACAAAACACATGGGACTGATAGTATATTTCTTTTTCCACTTCAAGTTGCTTACTATAAACTGTGAGTACAAGTGGAAGAAAGATTGATGTAGGTGGTTGCTGATCCACTAATGATTGTTGATTTACTTTTGGTTGTGTCTAAAAGATCTCTTCATGTGCCTCAACTAAGGGCTGCTCCTGGTCAAATGTTTGGGTGATGTCTTCTGTGACAAGGAAAACCTCTGCATCATACTCCCTGTCTTCATAGTGATCAAATATAGGATAATATTGCTTCTCATCATCATTAGAATATTCATCAAAAACAGGTTTCCCTTCATACCTATGATCAACCTATAAAACAATAATTCCATCAAGAATATAATTGTTAAAAATATCCATTTCAGGAACAACAATAACTGTTGCTTCTAGTTGTTCATACACATGATTTTCATATCAAACAAATTTATGAATGTTTTCCTCTCCAAATATAGAATTATTCTTTATGCTTTCATTTGGACAATGAATAAAATTGTTTTCATCTTTATATTCAGCAGAGCAATCTAACAAATCTTGAGAACATTCTGCATATCCCTCACAACAGTTATGACAAATACTTTCAAAGGGATAAAACCTTTTGCAATGTTCATTGAAAACTCTATGGAAATCATTCAAGGATGAAATTCTAGAAGGGGGTAACGAGAAATACCATTTGCATGCATCCCCATCCAATGAATACATGAACATTTTCATCAATATATCTTCATGATGGATGTCAAGTTGCTGCATCAAAGCATGAAATTCTTGAACATGCTCAATAGGGTTGTCATCCTCACCTTCATAAAATCTAGGTAGATTATCTTGCCATTCATCAATAAGAGGCACATGATGTGGATAATCATCTATGGCAGAGAAATTGAGTAGGGCAAACCTCCTGGCCCGGATAGCCTTCATAGCCATTTAATGGTCTCATTCTAATGGAGTCACCAAAAATTTATGAACAATGGAGTGAATGTGCAGTCTTGAAGGTGTCCAACTTCAGTCACCATCTAAAGCTGGAGCTGTGCAATGTCATTCTTCCCAGAGATTTTAATCTGCTCAAATCCGTCCTTGGAAACGACGCCAAAAATGTTAGCATGGAAAGTCACACTTTGACTTCTAAAGTGTAAACTCAACACCCATTAGAATGTAAAAGATAATTTTGGTTTCGAATAGGTGGATTAGAAATATGGATAAAGAAAGAGAGAGGGTTGCAAACTGTAGATTAGTAGGCTACACCAATGGGCAATGGAGTCATAAACATCCTACTCATTGAAGGCACAAAAGATGCTCAACAGAAAACATGATTATATGCCGATAGGTGGAAGAATGAAGAAGGAAAAAATAAGATAGAATGTTCACTAAAAAGAGATCCTCTCAATTTAATGAATCAACAAATACTTAAATATAAACAATGATTGATGGGAAAAATACAACAGATCCTCTGCTGCTTAGGGATTGATAAATCATTGACAACCTTTGATCCTCAAATCTGCAATATATTCAAATAAGAAGAAATATAAACAAAAGAGTTACAATCTGAAATCATATCTCTCATGAGTCTCTAATAGCAGTAATGCTTACAATCCTAAAATGCCCACAGGCTTACAAATGAACACACACAGTAAAAGTGCATTCTACATCTCTCTCTAGCCTCTCTTGGCTCATGAATCCCCCTCCTCCTAGAGATATTTCCTTCCTTAAATAGAGAGTAGAATCCTCATAACCTTAGGAGGTCGAATCCCATCTCCTCCATTGGATTCTAAACCTTGGAGATAGGTGGAAACAATCAAAGAGACAAAAATCCAACAAACTACTAATTTTTAGGAATTTGTTGGAAGTCATTAATAAAATGCTTCCACCTCATGAATTTCATGCTTTGATGCAGCATCTTGACATCCATCATGAAGATATATTGATGAAAATGTTCATGTATTCATTGGAAGGAGATGCGAGGCAATGGTATAGAACACTCCTTGCTTCTAGTATTTCCTCTTTGAAGGACTTTCATGATGTTTTTTTATTCTCATTGCAAGATAATTTATCCAGCTGAAAGACTTTTTGAGAATTGTTGTGAGGGGTATGCATCATATATTCAAGATTCGGCAAGTGATTCCTCTAGCAGTGATGATGAAGGGGATGATTGTAGAGAGTAGGACTTTGATGATGAGTTTCATAATGTTTTTCCTAAATTTCAAGAACAAATGCATCATTCATGTCAAAATCTAGGTCCCCAAGAGAAAGATCAATATGGACAATCCATCATTTCCCTTTCTCGTCCTTTTCTCTATTCTTTAATTCAAGAGGTCATCTTCGGTTCAGATTTATTTCATCATGAGAATAATGTTGCAGCTTGTCATGAACGAATTCACAGCTTACCAGTTGTTGTTGTAATCTCTCCTATTGTTAATGAACTAGTGTGCCATGATTTTCCAAGTTTTGATGACTATGAGGATGTTTTCACTTTACAATCAGCTGTGCCAGCTATTGTACTAATCCCCTCAGCCATTAATAGTCAAATGGTCATTGATTCACCTTTGCATGATGATTATGAAGATGATTTCCATGAACAGTCTGTTGAAGACCTTATATCAAAGAAGTACCCTTCACATCAAAGCAACAATAGCTTGTTTCAACCCTCATGTCATATTTTTGTTGCTGAAAAAGAAGAAAAAGATGATAATCTAATTTTAGAGGGTGAAAAACTGAGAAATTGGGACCATAAGCCAAGATATGATGAATATCCCTCACAATCAGAAGATAAGACAGAAGAATGTAGTTTCCCAAGCAATTCTAATTGTGATGAACTTCCCTATCAACCCCCTATTCCTCTTGAAGACACAAGCTCAGTTTCATCAAGCAGTCAAGATCAAATTCCATGTGATCATATGAGCCAAGGGAGAGACCCGAGAGGTCTGGGTAAAATTTCAAGATCCTTGAGGGAGCTAGAAAGGCATGAAAATTCTTTGATTTCAAGTTGCAGACCTGTGCTTCTTTTTTATGTAAAAGACCTCAGCTGAGAATGAAGTTATGTTTCATTTTGTTTTCTCTTTTTTGTGTAAATCATTTTCCCATATTTCATCTTCTTGGATATGTGTTGTTCATATAGGTTATATGTCTGCAATTTCTATGCTGAGAGGGCTATTGTTTAGGATATGCTCTAGCCCTTACCACATGCTTATCTGAGTTTTAATTTATCTTTAGAAAGGTTTTCTAAAAACTGAGTTTTTTCCTCTTGTTGTCATATGTATTGAAGATCAGGATGCTCTTTGATCATTTTCAATTTTGTTTTTCTTATTCTTCATTCCATCTTTTTATAAGCATTATAACTTATCCCAAATTTGTTGACCTGATTTGCCGCACATAGAATGTTAGTTCAGGATTACAGTTTCTTTTCATGGACTCCATGCCCAATAGTTTCATTACTTTCTTGATTAATTTAACCACTCTCATAATTTCCTGAAACCCATGTTATCCAAATTAAACCCTTATCATTTCAAGATGTGTTGGTCTTGTACTTGAAGCAGTCCAAGTGCAACTTCCAGCGCTAACAAGTACCTTGAGGCTTGAAGTCATTAGTGGTAGGATCTCTAGCCATCGATAGTTGGGAATAAATAAATGCCTCTTGATCGATGGATTCTTCAGGTGTTCGACACCGACTCCTTTATTCACACTTGTAAGAAAGTACTCGGTGCCTTGATACCTACTTTCATTATTGGTAGGCTATCTCACGTTTGTTAATGGTATACCTCAATGACCGATAAACAAAAGATGTCTCACTATGTTCGACCTCAACTCCTTTATTCACACGATGTAGACTTGCACCTTTGGCGGATTGTGTAGAAGAATTGAAGACATCACTATGTGGCTGCAACTTTCCTTAGTTGTTGATTCCTATTCATTGGACCAATACCTATATGAATTCAGTGATCATGGGAGATCAGATTGTACTCCATGGTATACAGATATACTCATCTTGGTTTTTTGAGACTGGTTCTACTGGGCCTTGTTTGTGACTATGGCATCTATTGGCATGTAACTGCATTTGTATTTGCCTATTCATGGCCACAGACACTTATTTGGTATATTTTCACATGGATCTGCAGTGTATTTTTGTAGCCATGTATGAAAAGTCAGTACAAAATGTAATGAGAAACTGAGTTAGTCCTGTTGGTCCCATACCACTCCACTTCTGGGTTACTTATAATGTATTTTGACTATCACAGATACTCCTCTGACCTCACACATTAGGGGGCATCTGTTAGAGAAAGATTTGCCTCACCCTATGAAATATTGCAAAGAGGGCCTTATTCCATTTCCCTATGCAGACTCACTTTACCTGATTGATAAATCAAGAGACAAAAATATAATTTTTTCCACTTATACGCATCTTGCACCCTATACAGCAAGCGTATACGCAGGATGCTCCACTACAACCTACATACATCAGGATTTGTGCCATAAAATAAAAATTAAATTTCAGGTTTCCATGTCACAACAAGAGATCTATGATCCTTGGCCTTCCATATACTAGAAACATTTCAACTTGGCCCTTCAGTTTCATTTTGAAGGCTATAAAGAAGCCAATTCCGAGCTATGGAAAAGGAGGGAGAATTCAACTTTGAGAGAAAAGTTACTTTGGATAAATTATTTACTTCATATTGAGTCTGCATCCCTTTGTCCTTTAAGTCTAAACACAGTGTTCAACCCCCAAGCTCTTCCCTTATTGATGGAGAACCTCTTTGTCCCCCTTATATGAGATTTCCTTTGGTGGAGGATTGAAGTGGTGGAGGCCCAGTTGGAAGGAACTCAGTTTCTTGGTTCTGAACTGTGCCAACACGTAAGTCTGTAATATTTTCACTTCTGTTGATCATTTATTAACATAAATACTCTCTTCCCGTCTAATTGATATCTTGCAAATATATGATTTATTATCCATGGGCATGTTTGTTTTGTATATTAATGGATTATTCTATATAATGTGCTAACCTTTTATATTATCACTATATGCTTTCTTCTCTTGTTTGTTGAGAACTTGTTGTGGTTATAAAGATTTGGGTCAAAGTGCTCAATGGTGGACATCATCAAACATATGGACGAGGTAGGTCCCTTTCTTATCTCGCTTGCACATTGTTTTACATAGCATGTTTCTGGGATAGAGTTGATTTCTGTAGTCATACCTATCTGTTGTGGTTCACCCTAGCCATAGAGAGATTTTCCTCGTAACAACCACATCAGGGCTCTATCCCTAAAAGTGGTATCTAGTTGTGAAATATTAGACGCCTTGTATGTGATTCTCTCCACAGACCATATCACCTCACCTGTAAGCCAATGTTTTTATGCATCGTCCTTAACTATCCCATGGAATAAAGGTAGCCTTAGTGTTGTGTCCTAATTCACCATTCTCAATCTAGGAGTGTGTCCTCCTGACTAATTGCTCACTGTTGGGGACCTCGTTATTGATAATATTTCATGCAAAGTATTTTTGAATTCATCTTCTTCTTCACTCATATCTTCTCTCTTTTCTTCTCCTACTTCTTCTTCTACTCCTATCGTTGTGTTTTCTGCTATTCTTTATTCTTGGTTATAAATGCATAAGGGGGCTGGTTAAAAGAGGGGGGTACCACCATATCCTTTCATCATTTCTTTTGAGGGAACCCATATATTTTACTATCTACAACCGCACAAGACCATACACTATCACTAAATATTATTCCCCTCCTCTTAAGGGACCTTCGTCATCCTCTAAAGTTGCGACATCCTGCAAAAACCAAGGGGGTCGGACTTCTTATTCTCAACCCCTACTTCTATTACTTTTGGAATCTTCACTGGATACCCTACTCCTAATGTCATGCCTCTTCATTGGCTTATCTTCATTTGTGCCCCTCTTTGGCACAACACTCTCTTCCACACTTCCTCCTGGTGTGGTCTCTTTCCTCTTCATTATGGGATTGGCCTCTCATCTCTCACCCCTTTGATTAAGGGATTTTTCCCATGTGATCATGGGTCGTAATCACAATAGAGAAGACCAAGTGAAAGAGATAAATGTCTCCCCATAGTGACAAACAAACAAAAACTAAATAAAATAAATACTTTAATTAGGATAAAGTAGGGATAGAGAGGAGGATAGAAGGTGCACCTTTTTCTCCCGTTTGATGTCAATCCCTACTCCAATTTTCCGAAGAACTCTTGATATTCTGCTGGAATCAACCTGCAATACAAATACAAAACTAGGGCTGCGACGAAAGTAGTTATACTATCATAATCATGTGCATTTTACATGTTAGATTCAAAGTAAAAATTAAATGTACAGTGAAGACAAACTTGGGGAAAAACAAGATCTTTTATTACCATCAAGTGGAAAAGGTAAGTTACAACCTTGTCCAGACTTAGGCACCATCTTGAAGCCAAGTGTCTGGGTTCCTCCTGAAATCTTCAAGCATCAACTCAACCGATAAAAAATTCTCTCAATGAATCAGATAGGGATAAGGAGACACCCTATAGTCATATAAAAGGATAAAGAAGCTATGGAAAAGGAGTTTCTAGACTAAAGTGGATGCTTCTCAAATAATATAGGGAAAGAAGGCTTGCTAGATGCTGGCAGCATAATTTTTCACCAAGGGAAATGTCTTCTTCTTAGCTCTCTATGGTTGTTTTATATCTTCCCAAAGAGGTTTGAGGAGTTGAATTTAGTTGTGTATGGGAAAGGGTTGTTAGGAAATGATCCAAACCGAAAAAACCGCTCGAAAACACATGATTATTTTATTTTTCACCAAAAATGAGGGCATCCACGGGTTGCAATGATGAAAGGCGTTGATGTCCGCATGTTGCACTAGGGAAAATTGCAGGTATTCTCTTAAAGCATTTTTTTTAAATGATTCTTGAGAGGACTTTTTAGGGAAAAGTCTAGCAAGCATTGGGAAAGGGTTAGGCCATGGCACTATTAGGCGGAAATATTGTCGTTTAATTCCATTGTAGTATTTCCCCAACTATTTAATTTGTCAATCTGAGATTCGTAGGCTTACGAAGCACACACACTATATATGCAGGACTGAAGTAGAACTAATCTAATCTAAATTGTTGAAATGAGATTAATCTAGGAAAGCAATACAACATGTGAAGAGTTGAACGACAAAATACATATGTGAGCTCACACAATATATCAATCTCAAATTATATTACAAGATTCAAATGACAAAGCATGAAAGAATAAAAAACCTAAGAATCAAAGCTAAGAATCCCCTTCTAAGACTTCAAGATGATCTAAGTCTAATCTCTCATCTCTAACTCCAACTTCCCAAATTATCCATTACATGATGTTTCACACCCCCTTCATGAAGAGAGAGAACTCTCTTATATACATGAAATTCTTGAAGAGTGTCATAATTATAGATCCACTATTCTCTCAACTTATTCCTTCAAATCCCCCACTCATATCTTGGATAAGATATCCTATCAAAATCTCCATGATCTTCTCCTTTAAATATGCTTGAACGATTGTCCCAAATATTCTTCAAATCTTCAAAGCTTGAAGATGAAATTCGAATTTGAGGTTAGGTGGTAATATTTGACTTTGTTGAAATCTTATCATATGTCTGCACACATCATCAAACTCATCCAACCTTGATATATAATGAAAATATGTCATTTTTCTAAGATTTAATCATAAATTCACTTATAATACTAAAATGAATACAATGAAAAATAATAAGGAGAAACCCAAGTATCATTATGGAAATGGTATGATGGAAGGTTAATGGGACGATGAAATGTAAGGAATAGTTAAGGAAAAAGAGGATATAAATGTGACATTTCTGAGGCCCAACATGCCCCCCAACTCAACTTGTTTCATGTCCTCATACAACCATGCATGGATCTTCTTAAGAACTTTTGGCATTCAAACTATGGATTTGATTGATGATGTCCTTTTAACAAGGAATGTTTCCAAGGTATGTGATACAAGAGTAACAATATGTGAAATATGTGTAACAACATGTGAAATTTTCTTATGGTT
>JASDQU010738351.1:258186-282050 GCA_032191745.1 Picea mariana | reverse complement strand
ATGGAGATGCTTTCCCATTTCTGATCTGGAATGGGCAATGGCTGTAATAATCCGGCCGGATGGGTGTGCTCCACCTTGTTCCGCTGGCAAACTCCGCACTCCTGAACGTGCTTCAGTATGTCTCCCTTGAGGTTCTTCCAAGTGAACCTCTCCCGGACCTGCCTGTAAGTCTTCAAGAACCCCTGGTGTCCTGCTAACGGTGATTCATGGGTTGCCTGCATGATCTTCTGCCTAAGTGCGAACCTGGGACCAAATAAATTTGGCCTTTGTAGTAGATAACATCATCCACCACTCTGTACCTATCATCTGTAACCTGTCCATCCAAAACCTCGCAAGCAAACTTGTTCTTGGAATACTCTACCAGTAGGAGAATCTTCCAGTCTTCTGATATGTCCATCAAAGATAGAGTAGGGGGCATCCTAGAAAGAGCGTCGACTACCACATTGTTCTTCCCCTTCACATACTCAATCTCAAAATCGTAGGCCTGGATCTTACTCACCCACTTTTGTTGTCTGTCATTCAGTTCCTTCTGGTCCAAGAAGAATCGGAGGTTGTTGTGATTCGTCTTGACCTTGAACCTGTTGCCCACTAGATAGTGCCGGAATTTGGCCAATGCATGCATGATGGACAACATCTCTTTATCATAAATAGAGTAGAGCTTCTCGTAATCTCTAAGCTTTCGACTCTCGAAAGCGATGGGATGATTCTCCTGCATAAGCACAGCTCCAATACCTACTCCCGATGCATCACACTCCAGCACGAAGGGTTGGGTAAAGTCCGGAAAAGCTAAGACCGGGCACGAACTCATGATGTCCTTCATTCTGTCGAAGACTGCCTGTTCCTCATCTCTCCACTCAAAGGCCCCCTTCTTGGTCAAATCTGTCAGTGGGGCTGTCAGCTGAGAAAAACCCTTCACATACCTCCGGTAGTAGGTGCATAAGCCCATGAAGCTCTTTAACTCTGTAGTGTTCCTCGGCGGAGGCCAATCACGAATCGCTTGGATCTTGTCCCACTGCACCTGCACTCCCTGATCTCCAATCACATGCCCCAAATAGAGCATCTCTGTCAACCCAAACTCGCATTTGGACAACTTCGCATACAACTCATGTTTGTCCAGTATGCCCATCACCTCATCTAGATGTTGGAGGTGTGCCTCCCAAGTGCGGCTGTAGACCAAAATTTCATCGAAGAAGACCAACAAATACTTCCTAAGATGCTTGCTAAACGTGTGGTTCATACAGGACTGAAATGTGGCCGGGGCGTTGGTTAGCTCAAAAGGCATCACCAAGAACTCGTAGTGCCCATAGTGGCACCTGAAGGTTGTCTTGTATTCATCCCCTTCTCGCATCCTGATCTGATGATAGCCCAACCGTAGATCAATCTTCAAAAAGTATTTGGCCCCTCTCAACTCATCCATCAACTCATCAATCCAGGGTATGGGGTACCTGTTCTTGATGGTCCTCTTGTTGAGGACTCGATAATCAATGCACATTCTGAGGGTCCCATCCTTCTTCTTTACCAGCACTACAAAAGAAGCGAAAGGACTCGAACTCACTCTGATGTGGCCCATCGCCAGTAGCTCCTTGATGGTCTTTTCTATCTCATCCTTATAGGCCTTGGCGTGCCTATACGGGGTGGTAATCACTGCTCTCGTACCCTCCTCTAACTCAATGGTGTGCTCAAAGCCCCTGTCTGGAGGCCTTCCTGGAGGTATATCACCAAAGACCTTCTGGTGCTTCTTAAGAAAGGTCTTTATCTCTCTCGGAAAATTGGGCTCCCTGCCCTTGGGCTTCTGCACTGAAATCTGAAGCTCTGCGACCCATGCAATGTCGTCCTGCCTCATCACTGCCTCCATCTTCTTTGCGGTCACTACCTTGGGAGGGTAAGTGTTCATGCCTCTCAAAACCACTCTCTTGTCATCCTGTCCCTGGAACTCCATCTCCATAGTCTGGTAGTTAGTGTTGTATTTCCCTAAAGAGTATAACCACTGAACTTCCAACACCACATTGGTGTCAGGGACCTTCACCACGAAGAAGTCATCGGTAATCGTGTAGTTCCCTAGGCTCAACGTCATCTGTGGGACGTATTTGGTGCAGTTTAGGGTGTTCTCCCCCGGTATGATCACTGAAAAGCCCTCGAAGGCTTCGGTGGTAATGCCCTTCCGCTCTACCAATGAAGCATCGATAAAATTGTGGAATTCCCCACCATCCACCAACACCGTCACTCTGTGTCCCTGTACTCCTCCCCTCATCCTGAAGGTATGAAACCTGGGAATCCCTGAGAGTGATGCTATAGTCCCCTGGTTCTCCATCGAAGCCTACTCGGCCTCTGCCATCGGTGGATCCTCCTCCTGTCCCTATCCTCCTATCTCCTCATCCTCCCTGCTATCTGAGAACACCTCTATGTAGTGTGCCTTGGCCTTGCCTGCACACCTATGACCCGGTACCCATGGTTCCTGGCAACTGAAACACAGCTTCTTCCTCCTTAGATCCTGCCTGGTAGCATCATCCATCCTGTTCCTGCCTGTCCAATCCCTCTGTGGCTGTCCTGCCCAGTCTCTCTGCTACTGTCCTGCGCCATCCTTCTGTGGTGGTCCCCTGTCGTTGAACTTCGTGGGGAAGTTCGGTCTCGGGGTGAACTTGGGCTTGGGTACTGACTCCTGTAGGTCTCTAGCTCTGCTAATTGCATCCTGTAGTGAAGTAGGCTTGTAAGCCTTCACCCATCCTCGAAGTGGCTCGATTAGCCCCTCTGTGAACAACATCACCAATCGGGCCTCGGAGATATCGGTGACCATCACTAATATCCGCTGGAAATCTGATATAAAGGCCTCTGCCGAACCAGTTTGTTTCAACTGTGCCAAGTCTCTGAAAGACAACTCGAGATCTCTCCTATCAAATCTATGCACCAGTCTCCCTGTAAACTCAACATAGGTGACAATATGGGCATGTCCCAGAGTGGACATCCTGTGGTACCACCAGTCATGTGCCTCACCCTCCAAGTGCAGTGTTGCCAATTTAATGGCATCCGTCTCCGCCATGTGGTTCAGCTGGAAGTAGGTGTCGAGCTTCTGCACCGAAGCTCGTGCAGTGCACTTCAACGTCCCATCGAAGTATGGTAAAGTGAGCTTGCCCACTGTGCACTGTAACTCGTAGTTCTGCGTGGGACCCCTGTTGAAGAACCTCGGCCCGTTCCTCCCCTTGAAGCTACAAAACTCGGCAAAAGTCATAGCTTCTCTCAATTCTGCATCCATGGCTTTATACTCCTAGAAATAGGCTGCTAATGGCTCGTCCTACTCTACCTGCCCCCCTGTACTTGTCTCCGGTGGTCCTAAGAACTTCGGCATGGTAGACCTAGGAATCTCACTGTAATCGTGAGGGCGGTTCTGAGGGTTGGTCCTGGAAGTGATCACCTCAATATGAGGTTTGTGTGTGTTTCCCCCTTCTTCCTTCTGCCCTCTGTTGTTGCTCTCTCCCTTTTCTTCACCATGCTTACTCCCTAGAGCATAACCTGTGACTCTACCCATGAACTCTCGGGTCTCTCTCTGGCTCTCTGCAATATCCTATAAGGCTTTCATAAGCCCATTGATCAGACAGTCCTCTTTGTCCCCTGTCAGACTAGCATTTGCATTTTTCCCTGGAGTGTCCTCCATTTCTTCTCTTCTGCCCTCTATGCTTCTATACCTTCTGAGCCTATAAGTAATGTTCTGCAGCCCTTCCTCAGTCATCAATGTCGCCCACAGCTGGCCAAAATCATGCTCTGATACCACTGAAATATTCTAAGTTGTAAAAGTGGGAAAAACCCCTTTATTTTGGTGTTGGACTTTCGTCAAACACTTTGCATGCCTCTGTATTTGACTGTTGTAGATGAATTTTAATTGGACAGCGATATGTTCCTTTGTTTTGTTTGTTGTTTATTGGTTTTCTAACTCCTTATACCTCCCCAATGAAGTACCAAGTGTATTATTTTGACATTAACAAAAACCCATAAAATAATAATGACAAACATCCACATTCATATGAGCAAATTCACTAAATTCTGGCTGTTCTTTATTGAATAAATGTGCTGAACTAATGACAACAGAAATGAGGTGTGAATACCTCTCAAATATGATAAAGAGGTCTGTTGTAGATAGCTGGAACCCTCACATCACGCACAGCCATAAGAATTTCTCCAAAACTGTCCACACGAGTTGCTCAAAGGGTCGATTCATGTATTTCTTATCCCTGCCATTTATTCCAAGTGTTCTAGCAGCCTCCTACTCAATGATGCGCCTCTCTATATGCAAGATACAGCCCACGAAGTGAGGTCGACCAGCAGCAGCAGCCTTTTGCCTCCACGCAGCCACTTGGATCCACACGTAGCACTTGTAGCTGAGGTAAAACGGCCAGTAAGATATAACACGCAGCCAATAAATGATGAGCAGCAAGATTGCCAGCTGAAGGTCACGCCCCAGCCAGAGATTCCACGCCTAGGAAGAGGCTCAACTCAGCTCCAATGCTCCACACGCAGCTAAATAATGATGGATGCGTCCAGCTCAAGGAAACGCCCAAACTATCAACTCGTGCCAAAGAGAAAATGCCCCTTCTTGCCAAATCTGCAAATGAAATCCTTTCTTCAATGAAGTTCTTCGAATCACAATGCCAATGTCTGCAAATGAAAAGCCGGAATGGCTTCTCCAATCTCCCGGCTAGGACAGATAGTTTCACTGCCAAATCCGAGTGCCGAAATGGGTTTCCAACTGAAACCCTCGTTTGCTCACCGAGCTCTTCTCCCAAAACTCAATTTCTGAAATGAATAGTCAATAATACTCTCCAACCCTCCATCGTCCTTTTTCTCTTTCACTTTTCTTTTTCTCCATTAAAATATTCATTTAATTAATAATTGGAGAGAAATACCCTCAAAGAGGGGTTTAGTATTAATAAACTCACTTTTCCTAAGTTTCACTTTATAATTCGAAAGTGACTTTACCAATATCATTTCCCTAACTCATCCGTCTAATGGTTTATGGGAAATTGTGTAAACCGCCACGGTATTCTGACTGCCTAGGGGAAATGGGACATTACATCTTTCAAGTGTGAGTGTTTGCAAAACAATGTTGGAAAACAACCCATAGCAGATATTCCTCGGTCTTATAGGGAAACATAAATTTGTGTGCATCTTTGCTCAGGGATTGCAAATCACTTGTTCTCAGTCACCACCATGGCTTCTGCCACTGTCTCCATACTTCGGTATTGTATACAAATTGGAGGATCCGATGTAAGTATTTTATTCTAATATACCAAATAAATAACTATCAAATGAAAATTAATAATTAATAATTAGTAGTGGAGGGTTACTTCTTCGGTCACGTCCTTCCACCTGTGATTGTATATAAGATTGACCAATTATCATTTTAAAGATAGACTGGAATACAATATTAATATATATATATATATATATATATATTGGTTCTTCTCCAACTCACTCGATTACAACAGTTGGCTTCAGTGGATGAGATCTCCAACATGCTGGACAAGCTTAATACACTCTGATACCAACTTGGAGAAGAACCAATATCAATTTAATATATATATATATATATATATATATATATATTAATATTTTATTCCAGTCTATCTTTACAATGATAATTGGTCAGCCTTATATACAATCACAGGTGGAAGGGCGTGACCGAAGAAGTAACCCTCCATTACTAATTATCAATTATTAATTATTATTTGATAGTTATTTGATTAGTATATTACAGTTATTGATTGGAAAATAGATACTAATGGATCCTTTCAAAGGTTGGCTTGTGATGAATTAGTTACTCAAACTACATCCAAGGGGTTCTTGTTGATTAGGGATGCAAAAAGAATTCTGCTTTCGCTTATTTTGACCTTGTCACAATTTTAACTGCAATTAGGTGGTTGTCTCATTGACTCTCGTATCTATATGGTTTTTGTATAATTTAAGAAGTATTTTTCAGGAAATTTACAAAAAGGTCTTTTTTCTAATGATTGATAACACCATAAGTACAACTCAAAACTCGTATATAAGATAATATGTGAACCTCACAATATATAACATACAGGATATAGGGTTGATAGAATTTCCAATACATTGCACATTTGATAGAATATACAGCAAAAAGATGATCTTAGAGAATCTTTTATCATATCCCTGACTCTTCAAAGCTTGCATAATTTTCACATTATCGAAATCTACTTGTAAAACACTGCTAAATAGAACCTATCGTGTAAGAGAACTCTTCTCGGGGATATATAGGAGAAGTGCACCCAAGTGACTTGCAGTCACAAACATAGAGGTGCACACACATAGAATACCCCCCCTATCTATTAGATAATATCTTATATTATTCAAAAATACATGTTACTACATACTAGAACTACCTGCCAATCCAATATCCTATTTCCATTATTTGCACTCTTTAAAATAGAGAATATTCAAGTGTTGAATAACAGCTTTATCGAGGCAGTCTACTATGTTTGGAAAGTAGAGTCACATGCTCTGCAACACTCCAAAGACAAGCAACCCAACATCCTCTCAATGTGCCCAACCATGATTTCCTGAATCTATTTAAGTTTATCGTAATATTTTGAAAATAGCTGGGCCAATATCATGCACAAGTACAGGCTCAAGGATTGGCAAGTGTTAAAATGAAAAATCTATTTCAAGAAAACATATACTCTAAATAAAATACTTGATGATTAGATCAAGTTTAGAGATTGGTCGAATTATCTCATCTTAAATGTCAGTCGTTAGTCTCAACAATTGTCTTCTTTAACAGAATAGCAAGAAAATTACCTTGGCAAAGACATTTCTACAACTTTTTATTGATATGCAAGATAAGCTATTATCATTCTTTTATAGGTTTTACTAACAAATAAAGACATGATGTTCACCATTTCTAAAGTTGACAATGTGTTGAATTTGCAGAGAACATAATAATTGAAAATTTCCCTGATGACTATACACCTTCAGTTTAACTAACAAAGAAATAATATATTGAATATTCATAATTATGATAGGTATTGTCAAATATCCATAACAATGTGTTGTCAAGACTCAAGCCTAAACTCGTTTTCTAACAAAATGAACCATTGTGAGCAATTTCTTGCATACTTGTATATAAATATGAATGTCTGAAAGAGACAATTAAAACAGAAAATTACAAAAATGATAATATAAAACTTACTCAGACCAGGAATGTCCTCAACCTTGATGGGCTTCCTAGGAATGCCTGCTTCTTTCTTCAACACAAGTAGAAATAAAAGCACACATAAATAAGGAGCTAAAATATCAACGCAAACAGATTAACCCTAATAAGAACAATTATACTTTACAAACAAAATTACAAGCATTGCAAAAACAATACATAAATGTAAACACTTCGGGAAAGGTCATCACAAAAAGTGGGGAGTGGGGAACAAAAATTTCTGAAAATGTAAGTAAGGGAATATGGGTACAAACACAATAGAAATATATATAATAATGTACTCCATTTATGGACGTATTTACCATATTGTTGTCATAGATAAAATAGAGTGAATGCCCCTTCTTTCATATGTAAATTGTAGATGAGGGATTAGGTGTGGAGGAATCATATCAGATGAGGGATGGAGGAGAGATTAGATTCAGGGTATATTTGATTTCGAGCCAAGAGATGAACTTGGTAAGCATGGGAATCGATTAGATTTGGCGACTCAAAAGGATTTTTTTTTTTAATTGTAAAAGATATTTCTTATATTCACGAAAAAATATTTACATCAGCAAGAAGATAACAAGGAAGGCAGTGTTAAGTTTTGGTACCATGGGAAGTGATCCCCGAGTGTTATTGATGTGTTTGTTATCCCCTAGCCTAGGGATAACTAAGGAGATCATGTCTCGAGGCCCACGGGTCCTAGACATGGAGTACCGAGAGCCTGACGACTTGAGCATGGCCCCAGAGAGCCCCTCTTTTCTTCAGTGTAGTCCATTTATCACCAGCAGCAGTATCCATCCCACCAGCCTCGTCCTGAAATAGCAATGAGTCTTGCTCCATGAGGTAATGAGTCCGGGTATCATGGTATGTATCACTCCGATTTTTGAAGCACTTGAATATGTTGTATTGAATCCTTCTTCATTTCATGACGTTTGCTTGGAAATTATGCTCTTTGCCTCGTTCATACCTGGAAGGGTGACATGCTGCCCTAGTAAGTTGATTTCCCTTTAGGATGGGTCGCCATTGGGTGGGTCTGTGAAAATTCATCGTCTGTTCCCTCCCTACTTACCACTTTCCATCTTTATTCCTCTCATCTCCCCTACCCTTGTTTAAGCATTGGGATTGGATACACTAGGAAGGGTTGTACCTTACCTCGTGGGAAGAAGGGGCTAAAGGACCAGAGGGTAAAAGTAGCTGGCAAGAGTTAAAAGCCAATGTTGAAACCTTTGAGATGCTTCTCCCAGGGATCCCTGAGAAAGCAGTGAAAATCTTCTTAGTGAGAAAAGGGGACCCATAAGATACATAAACACTCAAGGTACTAGTTGATGGATAGGAGGTCTCATCGCGAGCCGGCCTATTATGACCATGGGCATGTAGCGGTATGACACTACAACCTATCTGGTCACCAAACCAAGGTGGTGGCTCTTGGTGGCATAGCCAAGAGAACGGGTGTCTCGTCACGAGCCAGCCTTCTCATTTCTGTGAAACGTTTGTGGATAATTCTGTCACCTCTGGTCATCAAGCCAGGATAGTGGCCCTCAACTAATCCCTTGAAGCACAAGAGCAAAAGATCAAAAGAAATAAAGATAAGAATAAAAGGCAATGAATGGGCTAGGAAACAATTGCATTTATGAAAAGGTTATGCTCGCCCTCTACAAAGGCACTCACAGGTAAGACTTTACATTTCCCTGTTATTACATGCACCCCATGCCCAAACACTTCCCCATGTTACCTCATACACTTACATGACTTGGACTAGATCCCACCTGGGAAACACCCAAAACTTAAGACAGGTTATAGCCCAATAGGACACCCTGAGACATTCTCCAAACCTAACTTGTAATGTCCCCATTTTTGCACATTATTATATTACAGAGTGTTATGCCTACCAAAGTACCCAGATGGGGGTGACAGTGAGTTCAGGAGTTATTGAGGGGTTTTATTGGGTCGAACTTGCATCGTTCATCCCAATAGGACACCCTGAGACATTCTCCAAACCTAACTTGTAATGTCCCCATTTTTGCACATTATTATATTACAGAGTGTTATGCCTACCAAAGTACCCAGATGGGGGTGACAGTGAGTTCAGGAGTTATTGAGGGGTTTTATTGGGTCGAACTTGCATCGTTCATCATATTTCGTCATCAAGATCCATTCCGCACAGCTTAGCTTTGGTTCCGCTGCATTCCAACGATTTCCTTAATTTTGAGTTATTATGGGTCATATTTTAATTAATTTCACTAAGAAGGTCATTATGGGCATAATACTTGGAGAAACCTCTTAGTGTAATAGCTCATCGGAATCGGGAGGAAGAACACTTCAGGATTAGATTATGAGAAGTGACTTTCAGTGGCCGGAGAAGCCATGGGGACGAATAAATCACTTTTTAGAGTTAAAAAGGCAAATTAATTAATAAAGTAATTTAATTAAAGAATAATAAAAATAAAGTAAAAGTCATTTGGAGGGAAAAAGTGAAAAGGGGGGATAAAAGAGAGATAGGGGCCTCTATTCTCTCATTATGTTGATTATCATTTTGATGTCTGGCTTCTTGCTAGAGAGCCCATGATACTTGGGGGTTTTGAGGGTTTTGACTGAACAAAGCCTAGAGATCAGCTCGATGGTGAAATATTCCACCTTTCCTAATCCAAGCTTGGCCAAGGAGGTGAAAGATTCCTCTATCACCATTCTAGTTCAGTTTTATTCAGCCACAGGTTTTGTTTTTACAGTGAAAGAAGAGTTGGTGTGAAGATCTGGAGGTTTCCTGCAGAGAGGGTGCATTGTGAAGGAGAAAACAATTCGATTTGGATTCAGAGAGTTGGATCTGGTAGAGATCTTGTACCAGGAACATTTTCCATCACTGGGGTTACATCTTCTTGGCATTATTGGGGTTTTCATACTCCATATTTATTTATTTTCATATCTGGGCGAATTATTGCTCGAGGGACCATATTCAGAGGTCAAGATCTTCATTTTTGGAGTTGGGTTGAGCATTTATCTCTTGGGGCCAAAGTGTACTCACCCTGGGCGAATTTTGGAGAAGGGTTTGAGTGCCATCCCTTCAGACAATAGATTGATTAGTAGTTGGGAGAAATTATTAGAGCAGGGCGAATTATTGGCACTTGGTAGCTTGGTTATCATGTGGTAGATTGCATTCTTGTAGGAGATCTATTGTGGGTACCCTTTGGAGGGTTTCTAGAATTGATTTGTTGCAGATTTTTAGTGTTTGGAGCCTTCTACATCAGCCATATAATTTTGTATCAGATTTCATCAAATCTGTTCACCCATGTATTGAGGTTAGCAAAATAAATAATAAAATCAGATATGAGCTATTTTGGCTTCATTGTGTATTGGAGTTTCTTAGTATTGCTTCCTATGCATTTCTTCTATAATTTACATGTCATTTCATGCCCAACAACCACCATAGATAAGAAACAAAACCAATGATGAAAGCTACAACCATATGTATGCAAAGTGTTTGACAAAACACTTCAACCAGCCAGCTGCAAATAAACATAACAGCAAGCATAAATTCAGAACAACCACTCATTGGGAAGGGATTAGGTGTTGCATATGATGTGTTTGACATAATATTAAACCCTTGAACTTGAGATAAGTGGGACAGCAAGTATTGAAGTGATTTCAAGAGAGTTGAGGGCTTGTATACCAAGTGTTTGACAAAATTTCTCAACCACATTAATCTGATATTTACATCAGATTTGATTGGGAACATTATATAACTTGTCGAATTGCATAACGTCTTTGAGCATTTGTCTGGGTTAAGGGGGGTTTGATGCACATGTTTGGATAATTTAATTATTGGATGTGATTTACATGCTATGATCCCTGTGACTTATCCCTAGATGGCGTACTTGTTGTTGCTGCAGGACCTTGCTCGGTGGACAGGTACACATGAAGGAATGATTAGCTCGAACCTTCATGAGGGCTTAAAGCCCACAGATGGATGTTGCAACCCAAGCCAGGGGTAAGAAGAAATTAAAGACTTGCACCGGAAAAAAGGACGTTGCCTTTGGAGGCACCCTAGCAAACCTAGACCCGGGGCGACCTTGCTCTTCCACATGGATGTTAGCCCTTGAGGGCCCTGGACGTCACCATCATGACCCTAAATGTCATCCAGAGCTAGGGTTTTCATTTTGGAGGCATTTATGAGCTTGGCGGCACATGTGGGCATCATCTGGGGCTTCTGGAGGACAAGCGTCCCACATTTCTAGCTCAAATTCCACCTATGGGCCTCAACATCACCCTAGAAGGGCATGACGTCACCCTTGGAGGTGTCTTTAGATACAAATTAATTTTAATTATGTCAAATTTGAATTTTATTGTAAATTGGCCATGTTGGCCTTATTTTGACCTGAAAATTAATTAAAGGTCAAATTTTTTTATAAATAAAACATAAAGTACTCTCATTTTCAGATCACAACTTCTCACACAAGGGAAGAGGTCTAAAATTTGTACCCTAGTGAAGGATATTGGCTGAAATTGCGAGGCACACTCTCATATAAGGCTATTTTTTGCAACTTGGATCAATCTTGGAAGTTTTTATGGTGATCTTCCATGGTATTTTCATGATTATTCTTGGTGCAAGTAAGTAAAATCTGCATTTTTGTCATCTATTGAATGGTTTGTGTATGGTTTTCTTTGCTCATACAAGATTATGAAATTGCATGGTATACTTAATGCTTGAAGTAAGGAACTTAAATTACTACTTTCTTACTTTCTATTTGCCAAGCTTTTCATTGAATTGATCCAGTGACTAGTGAAACCCTGGAGCCCTAAATTGTTAGCACTCTAAGGATTTTGACTTAGTTATGGATCCATTGTCATGTTCCTCCTCGTCACTGCCCACATTGTCTGTCACCACCTCAATATAATGGATCTCTCCCTTTCCCATGCACCTGTGGCCGAGAACCCAAGGCTCCTTGCAGGTGAAGCAAAGCTTCTTCCTCAAAAGATCTCGCCTCATCTCATCATCCAACTTCTCCTTGCCCTTCCACTCTCTCTGGAATGGCTTCCTATCTCTGTCCTTCTATGGAACAAAGGATTTGGAGAAATTTTTAGTTTTTGGCATTGAGTCTGCTAGATATCTAGCGCGTAAAATGGCATCCTGTAATGTGTGAGGCTTGTAGGCCTTCACCCATCCTCTCAAGGGTTCTGCGAGCCCCTTTGTGAAAAGCATGACCAACCTATGCTCTAAAATGCCTGTCACTGCCACGGCAACCCTCTGGAACTCTGTGATGAATGCCTCTAGCGTGCCAGTCTACCTCAACTGAGTTAAGTCCCTGAAATGGATATCTGGATCCCTCTTGTCAAACCTATCCATGATCCTCTCTGTGAACTCCCTGTAAGAAGTGATGTGACTGTGACCCACCGTCACCAATCCATGATGCCACCACTCATGTGCCTCACCCTCCAAATGAAGGGTAGGCAAAGTGATGGCCTCAGTCTGTATCATCTGGTTGAGCTTGTAGTACGTGTAGTTTTTGTACCCAAGCTCTGGTAGTGCATTTGGATGATCTGTTGAAAGAAGGTATAGTGAGTTTACCAACTTTCCGGATGAAGTCTATGTTATGCCCCTGCTACTACTGTTGATGTCCTCCCCTCTGAGTATATCTGGGACGGTTCCTGAGCCTGAGTCCACAATACTCAACTAGGTTCATGTCCTGATGAAAGTTTGGTCCCAATGTTGCATACTCTCTCCTATACTCGCCAATATCCTCTGCATGTGTGGGTTGTCTCTGTGCTATCATTTGTTGTGTTGTTGTTGGGGGTGCCCTCTGGAAACTAGGGAATAATGGCCTGGGAATTCTACTCGAAGAAGTATATGTGCGAGTAGGTGAATGGGGTCTGTTGCCTGCCCCTAAGTTCCCCTGCGCTGCATGTAGGGCCTGTGTGCCCGATGTGCTCCCTGTGGCTAACCTATCGGCCATCTGTGCCAACGAATGAGGTATAGCCTGTTGACTAACCACAAAGTTGTTGAGTACCTGCATGAATGATGCCTCTGGGTCCATGGGGACCTTGCCACTGCCCTCTTGTCTCTCATGTTTGTCTCCCATCATCCTCTTTGCCACATGCTCTGCCTCATGCTCTACCCTTCTCTCTGCTTCCCTATGCACCTCTTCCTCTTCCTCTGAACCGGGAGGAAAGGGGGGATAATCTGGCCTAGGTATCCTCTCCCTGCTTCTGTTGTAAATGACATATTCGTCACCTATGTGCTCACAGCCCTCTGGGTCCTCTACTGAACTCATCGACTTTAGTCACACGCTGGCAGGACTAAAGCTTTGATACCACTGTAATATCCTTAATTCCGCAAATCAGGATGTGTCTCAACTGCCTATTATTTGTTGTCGAAAATGATACACTTTGGGTTTCTAGATGCGTTTAGTAATTTAGTTTAAGCATGCCTAGTGATTTTGCATGTGGCACAATTGTTTAACAATATATAATCAAGCATGCAATAGATAAAGAAAACAGAATAGTTGTAATCAATGTATTATGGAAATAAGACTGAATACAATGTCGCATGTGGTGAAATAAAATGAATCTCTCGGTTGGATCAGATATAGATGGATCTCAGCCGGAATACAATAAAGAAACTAAAACAATAATACTCGGAACCAGAAGAATGATGCTGGATCAATGGATGAGTGATATGAAATGTTGCATGTTACGGCAACTGCTGCAATGTCTGGAAAGTTCTCCCTGGAGGCTAAACTCATGGGATCTTCCTGGGATCCATTTCAAATAGTGCGCCCTGACCTCATACACACTCCCAGTGTCTGTTGTACTAACGATCGGCCCTCTGTTGATCTGTATGGACCCTGGATGGGATCCCCTAGGGTTGCACCCATACTACTGCCAACTGATGTGCCCTAGTGATTCCACCATCGGAATCTGGCTATATATATCTCAAACTGAGCGCCATGGTATCCTCTGTAATGGGTCGGAAGGGTTTCCCTAGATATGATCTGGTGATTTCTCGAGAACCCTAAATGTATCCTCCCCAATTGTTGTGCCCTCACTGGCTGATTGATCCGCCCAAGAGGACTCTCCGTCGGAATCTGACAAGTAATAGCTCAAAAGATGCACCCTACTTTCCTCTCAACTGGGTCGGAATGAAATCCATGAATTCTCCCGGGGCGGGACGAACTAACCCTCAGAGTCTCCTAGCACTTGCGCCCTCCTCCTAATGAAGTGTGCACTAGCTGTATGAAGCTCTAAACCGCTGCCACAAAACGATGAAAGATCTGAGTGATCTTCCCGGTGACTAGGGTTTGTCTCTCAACACCGAAATCAACCCATTGGTGTCTTCCTCCTGGAATCCACAATGTCCAATGATTCACCTGAACATATGTAATCTCCTCAGAGCTCAACTATCAATCATAAGATGCCTAATGAGGAATTAGGTCGCTTTTCCTTCTCATATACTCCTCCAAAACCCTAATTCCCTGCTGACTTCTATTCTTAGCTCCCTTACTCATGCGCCCTTCTATTTTTAGCTCAAAATCACTTAATGGCACTTTTACCCACTTTTCACTTAATGTCACTTTCAAATTATAACATTCTCTAGTAAAGTAACATCAAGTGACCATGTTTTCCCCTGTATCTCTCTGGCTATAGTCTAAACTAGGGGATGTTTAAACTACTAAGCCCTCCTCTCTGGAGCTCCTACTCGGAAAGGGACATTACATAGGACTTCCTAACTAGGGCTTCCTAATTGCATCTCTTCATTACTAAACTCATGACCCACTTTATAATAAAACATGTCACTACATAATACTTATACAACTTCACAACAACACTTCATTCAATATGTCATTAAAGACAATATACTACAATAAAAATATGACTTGATGACTAAAAGCACCAATATGCTTAAATGATTCATTCAATCTTTTAAGCAAATAGCTTTGACTATATGATTTAATGACTAAAGCATGAATATACATAAATTACTAATTCCTATTGTTATTAACTTATTATTCATTTAATTTCATCTCAGTTTCTAGTCCTTCCTTGTACCCCCTATTTTTGGTTGGGCTTCTAGTGCTAAAAGTAATCTCTAGTGCCTTTGGCCTAGTTTGGTCTCTAGTGGACAATAATAAGAATTTCAATTCAGTCTTTTAAGCATATAGTTTGACTATACTTGTATGCAATTCAGTCTTTTAAGCATATAGTTTGACTATACTTGTATAGTAAACTACTATTCAACATCACTATCTATTCACATTTCAGTTCATAATGCTACTAACATTTATTATATGCCTTCATTGTCATTCATATCTTGCTTGCATATAAACATATCTAAAGTTAAATAATCATGGAATGACAAGTTTAGCGCAAAATGAAAGTCTTTAGCATTAATATTAGTATGAATCATCCATCTTATAGTATACATCCATATCGTACTTGCACATAAACATATCTAAGCTTAAATGATCAAGCAACAACATCTTTAACACAAAATGAAAGTCTTGCATTACCATTGATATGAATCATCCATCTTATAGTACATACATAGCTCATGGTTGTTATGCATAATATCCCATGAAAATGATCAAGTAAGTAGTAAATCTGAACATGTGAAACCCATTGAAAAGCAAGTTAAACAAATCAAAGAAATACCCAAGTACCTTTTGAATGTCAATGCCTGAGTAGACAATATGGCAATTAGAAAGTTCCCTTATCTTTTCGTCTAATGTCTGCCATCATATAAATAAAAAGTAAATATAACTGCATACAATATCATTATGTAAAACATTCAATCTGTAAACTACGTTGAAAACATTCATGGATGGACCTCAAAACTTTAGCAACTACCACTACTCTGCCATGTAATCAAAGAAAAGTTAATTGAAATAAAACTCAAAACTTTCTTATACAAACTTTATAAATATAAATGATTACAATCAAAGAATACTCATAAACCTATGATATGTGCACAAGTGAACCAACAAATGAAAACACTCTAGCCATGCACAAGCAAACCAACAAATGAAAACACTCTACTCGTGCACAAGTGAACCAACAAAAGAAAACACTCTGTGACCCAGGGTTAGCTCAATCGGTTGGTGCCATTGTTGTCAAGATGTTGTTGGTAATACGGCATGTTGTGCAGGTCCCCACCATGGTCGAATCAACTAGTTTTGAGCTTCGTAATCGAATGAGTTACTATTGGAATGGCCCCTATTGTCCTACAGAGCATCTTCATGGTAGTGGGGGAGTGGTGCTTACCCTTTCACCTTATCTGCAAAGCTTTGCGGTGGACCATGGTAGGGACCTAGAGGATCGTTGTGTATGGATTACTTTGTTGGTTCAAGAAGACTTCTAGGGTTTTGTGCAATTTATTCTCCCAGTCCTAGCTCGGAGCATGGTCGTCTTTGGCATTGGTTGGCTTCCTCACTCTCAACCACGGACTGGATAGTTGGGGGAAATTTTAATATGATGGAATGTGACGGTGAGCAGGGTGGTGGCACAAGGAGTGTACTTAGTAATAAGTCATTTTACCCAAATAACATTTTACCTTAGGATCCAAAGATGCAATCACCAAACAAAATCTTAGAACAAGTTTACTTCATGTGTATGGCAAGAAGAAGCATGTGCATAACTCGTCCAATAATCCTCCAAAGTTTTCTCTTTATTACTCAAGAAGAAGGATCTTGGAGAAAACTATCTCCGAAACCCTAAAGAGCAAGAGAATGAAAATGATGAATGAAAGAGAGAGAAAGAGTGAGAAATCAAGTAGCATAACTTTAGCTCAAGACATGGTGTGTTGGGAATGAGGAGAGGGATCTATTTATACTTGGAGAGGCAAACCTACCTCTCTTGGATCAATGCCAAGTGTCCACCACCAAGCATAAGAGTAGATATCTAGGCTAGGGCGCACCTCTTAGGCTTTAGATCTTAGATCTAGGGTGTAGAAGAGGTGGAAAATGTTGGGATCAAGCAAAAGGGGTGTGGGAGGCCTTGGGATTGATGCCAAAGAAGGTGAGAGGTTCCAAATAATTTTTAAAAATTATTTTGGATTTTTTCTAGATGGAGGGGGGGGTACTTCTCCTAGGAGGGCGCAACTTTAAGGGATGAGGAGAGGATGGGATGTGTTGGGAGATGGGAAAAGGAGTTGGGATGAGGGAAGGAGAGACGTGGGGGTGAGAGGGAGCACACCCACCAATGGGAGGAGCCCCTCCATCGATTAAAAATAAGATGCCACGTTTTTCTCCTAGAGGAGGGCGTAACTTCCCCTTAGGGCGTCACTTTTTGAGGGTGAGAGTGTAGAAAGGGTAGGAAAAAGGGGTAGGAAAAGGTTGGGTGGTTAGGTTAGGCTTAGGGAGTCTCTCTCTAACTTAGATCCACCATTCAACATCCTTTTAACTCATTATTACAATTTTTCCATGTTTGGACTTTAGCAATTAAAATAGTTGTTTTAGACTGACTGACACTCTGGGTCGACAAACCCATGACAAAAGTTGTCCGACTGAGCTAAAACTTGGTCCATGGATGTGGGGGGTGCTATTCCATTTCTTTTGAGGACAAATACCCCTATCAAAAGTCCAAGGACCTAGTTTTTACAATATTTGCTCAAAAATAATCAATTAATTAAATAATTAAACCTCCAAACTTAGGGAAATTTAATTAAAAATTAATTAATTAAGTAAAAAAAAAAAAAACTGACTTAGACTCGACGGAATTCTGCGAAACTTTCTAAGATGTCTTGCATGGTCATTTACAATGATCCCCTATAATAGTTACCAAAAGATAAGCCCACTAGAACGTCGTTCACCACTTTGGAGGAATTATTGCAAGTGTGAGGGAAAAACTCAAGGGAAATCAATAAGGTTGAAAAGCCCAATTGATAACCTGAGTAGAAAAAACCCTCGGTGAAAGGAACTCTCCCAATGAACCGATCCCAAGGTAGTTGACCTAGACATGACTCATGTAGACCTATTACATTATTAACCCACGCAGGGGTGCGGAAATTCCAATTACAAAAAGAAGTGTTGGGGCCAAACATGCCCTGTAAAAGCAAAGTCTTCGACAAATTTGCATCTGATGATGCATCTCTTCATGGCACATGGAGTTGACCACCTGTGTTGGAGAGGCGGTCAACAAGATGTATAGTTGCAACACCAAAACCAGAGATAAAAGCAAGGGTTTCCAAAAACCCTAGAAAACTCTCCAAGAACTCTCCAATTTTATTTTTCCAAAATGAGTGAATGCATGAATGAGGGGTGCCTCCTCTTTTCCCCTCTTTTATTTATTCATTGAATTATTTCCCGCTCACTTTATTTTTAATTTTCTTTTAAAGTCACTTTATGCTTGTACACTTTATAATTTTTAAGTGACTTTATTTTGCCTAAGACCCATGTCCCCCTTTTTCCCTTTTTCACTTTATAAAGTCATTTCCTAGGCAAAAGTTGAGTTCCCTAGGTAACTTTTCCGACTTAGCCCACGAGAACCAATTTAGACTAGCGGAACTATTCCTTAAGCTTCCTAGGCCAACGGGAACATTACAGTCCTCCCCGCCTGAGATTGCTTTTCCTCAAGCAACTGTAATCCAGGATGTTGCAATATATGCTCTCCTTCCCAAGTAGCGTCCTCAATAGGTAGATTTTTCCATTTGATCAGGTACTCTTTGATGCTCTTGTTCCTTAATTTCCGCTCTCTAGTCTCCAACACTTCCTCTGAAATTAGAATCAACTGCCCCTCCTCATCCAATGGTGGCAGCTCTGTATAAATGACAACATGTTGTCCCACTGCCTTCTTGAGGCATGAAACATGAAAGACATTGTATATCTTACACCCCTCTGGAAGCTCTAGCTCATAAGCTACCTCCCCGACTTGCCTCGAAATCCTGTAGGGACCATAGAATTGTGCTTTCAATTTCTCTGCCCCTTTCATTTTCAAGGATGATTCCCTGTATGGCTGCAAGCGGAGATATACCAAGTCTCCCACCTCGAAACTGCTCTCCACTCTATGCTTGTCAGCATACATCTTATGTTGATTTTGTGCCTGTTATCACACAATCTATATCTAGGTCAAAAGGCTAAAAGATAGAGGCCAAACTGGCGTAACAGGAACCTACCCCACCCAATGTCACCACGATGGGGAGGTTCTTTCTATTTAGGGAGGTTAGGCCCAAGGGAGACGTCCTTGGTAACCTAGAGTTTTGAAGAGGCTAAGGTATACAGCTCAAAGTGAAATTCCCCCTTCACAGGTCACCACCTAGAGCAGATAGTCCGGCTAAACAACCAATAATGAAGTGTAGGCCCAAATGAGAACACCTGCCCGAAACAAAGCAACAGAAGACTAATACATGCAGGCTATGATTTCAAAGGGTTAGTACTTCATATAACTATCTGATATCAATACATAAGCAATAGATATTGATGAGATCAATGTTTATAAATACAACAATGAAATAATATCAATTCATCAATATATACCAAGATGATATAGCAATCAATGTGTCAAATCAATCCTTTATTCAATAAATGCTCTTAAACCATCATCTAATTGCCTATGAAGAAAACTTGCTGCGTCAAGATGCAATAACCAAGGATGACGTCAGCCTTATTAGGGTTAGTAGTTAGTTAGGGTTTCAATTTATAAGAGTTTGAAAGTTTGTTTGACCACTATCACTTCAACGTTGGAGACCTAAGATCAGTGCCTAAGGGTAAATGGAGTCAAATTAAGGGAGGACGCAAAGGTTGAAGGGAAAAGGCTAAGGACTAGAGGGAAGAGTTCTAAAGTGCTGCAATGGCAGGGCCCCAGAAACAAAACCCTAGGGGAAAAGGGGCTCACTCCGGTGTTGCTTAAGCAAGGCCTCGTGCTCTTTCCTCCTTCCTTAGGTTTAACTTAGCAAAACGGCTAGCATAAAGATAAATCAAGACACGAGAGTGTGGTGAGGTAGAGTGTTGCAAAGGCAAGGCCCTATCACCAAACCCTAGAAGCAGGACGGCCCTAGGTGTAGATAACCTAGGCCTGGGACGTCTCCCCCTTGACTTTTAAAGGGACAGCTAGCACAGGGGAAGAAGCAATAAGAGTGTAGCAATGGCTAGGCTCTTCCTTCCTTCTTCAATGGCTGAAGATTTCTCTTTTAGGGGACATGAGACAACGACATACTTGCATGTTTGTCCCCTAGGGTTTTAAAATCAGCAAAATTTATAATAAATGCAAGAATATAAGACTACAACCATTCAATCAAGAAGTTTTGCAGAAAAACACTTACATATCATGGTGAAATAGCATTGCAAACCCTAGTTGTAAACCTTCCTTCAAGAGAAATGCCAAAAATGCCAAGAAATGCCCTCCTTCAACAAGTGTGCCACACTCAAAGAGAAGAAATACCCGAGTAGGGCGCAAAAAGTAAGATCTCACTAATGAGTGAGTGTTGTGTTATTATAAAATGAGAGTAAAAACCCTCAATATAGTGTATCAATGACCTTTAATTAATTTTAGGTCATAAAAATTAGCCGACAAGGCTTTAAACCAAAATCATATTGTTTTTACATTAAAATGTCAAATTAAAACCCTAACTGAGCTGTAATAAAGGTAAAATCCCCTTCAAGGGAGGCGCTAGCCCCTTTTAGGGCAAATGAGACATCTAGGAGCAAAACGTTAGCCCCCCAGGGGCTTCTCCAACATGCCACACGTGCCACTGCTGCCCAGTCTACCTCCAAGGACGACAATGAAGCTAGATGACGTCATGGTAAGGATGGGGGCGCTCTGAGCCTTCCAAGGCCAACGTTCCACTGAAAAGGGGTCATTCCCATAGGCCGAGCTCTGCCGAAGTGCCTCTGGTGAAACGTCCTCTTCTTCTCCGGTGCAAAACTTCGGTCAAACGTTGTCTTGTCTCTGCCCCTCTAACGGGGTCTCAGCAACCATCTGATGGGCTCTTCAGCCCCATGGATGTCCGAACTAATCATCTCCCCATGTGTACTAGTCCAAATGGTACATGTCCGTCGGGCATGGTCCTGCACATCAAAAGCTACGCCCTCCATGGGCTCATTAGTCACAGGGATCATAGCAATGTTAATCACATTTCATCATTAATATTATCAAACATATGCATAAAAACCCTGATATATCATTCAATAGCTCAAAGACTCTACAAAAACCTACAATACAAGGTTGAGAAAAAGGACAAGACACCCTTTTGGGCAAGTATCCATAAGGAAAGGAAAGTTTCCAAGGGGTTTCATCAGAGCCATGTAAATGAGGTGATGTGGCTAAGGGATGTCCAGACATATGGGTAGAGTGAGAGCCAGGGATGCATGATATTACCTGTGGGTCCGTTTGTAGAAGGCGAGTTGTACCTGTCATGGATGCAATTTTTTCCAAGCCCTTTCTTGCCTTTATTCTTTCCTTTATTTGTTTTTTCTTCTTCTTTTTCTTTTTATTCAAGGGCTAACCAGAGGACACTGCATTGGTGTGGCGACCAGAGCTGACAATGTTACCCACAAATACTTTCACAGATATGATAAGGCTAGTTCATGATGAGACCCCCTTTCCCTTGGCCATGCAACCAAAGGTCACTGCCCTGGCGTTGTAACCAGATGGTGGCAATGTCATGATGTTAGGTACCCATGAACATAATAGGTTGGCTCGTGATGAGACCCCCAATCCTCTTGATTAGGTCTTGTTTGTTATTTTTTCGGGTCCCTCTTATTTCTTGCTGAGAGGCCCTTTATTGCCTTCTCGAGGATCCCTGGGCGAAGCATCTCGAGGTTTTATTTCTAGGCTTTTATCTTTTAACAGCTGCTTTTACCTTCTGGGCCTTTAGCCCCTTCTTCCCACGAGATAAGGTGCAACCCCACAAACAGATCATCCTAATGCTCAGACAAGGGGAATGGGACAGATGAACGAAAGATAAGATGGAAAAGTGGTGGTATGATGGGAGCGGACGATGGCTCTTCAGAAATCCCCCAGTGGCAAACCAAAACCTATGGGTACAAGCTTGCTAGGGCACCCAGTCAATCTCCCCAAGCATGGTCAAGTGGGCCAATGTAAGATCCAAGCAGTTGTCAGAGATAAAAGGGATCAGATGCATACATTTAAAGGTTATAATGATCAAAAGTGACACATACCATGATACCTGGACCAATTACCTCATGGAGCAAGAGCCTTCTCCAATACAAGACCAAGCCGATGGTGATGGATGTTGCTGCTGCTGACAAGACGAATCTGATGAAAGAAGAAAAGGATGGACCCTCCAGGGCCATGCTCAGGTAAATCCTGCTCTTGGTACTCCATGTCTAGGACCTGTGGGCCTCGAGACATGATCTCCTAGTTATCCCTAGAAATCGGGGATAACAGTGCCATTTGCAAGTTATCTTTGAGACTTTGCAAGATGTTCTAAGTCTCCAGAATCCAATCTTTGGCTTTGGGTGCTCGTTTGTCCCCAAATGCTCGATCCACAAAGGTGGTGGCATCATAACCATACAAAGCTTTGAAAGGTGTCATCCTGATCGACATGTGATAAGTGGTCTTATAGCAATGCTCACCCAAGTGCAGCCATTTGATATACGCCTTATGTTGCCCCGATACATAATTTCTCAAATACCCCTCCAGCCATTTGTTCACAATTTATGTTTGCCCATCAATCTGAGGGTGATAACTGGTACTAGGCGTTAATTATGTCCCTACGAGTCTGAATTTCTCCTGCCAAAAGCCCCCATGAATCTGATGTCTCGATCACTGACAATAGTCTTGGGCAGTCCATGCAGCCAAAATACTTCTCTGAAAAACAGCTCTGCTACTTGCGCTACAGAGTATTTGGACGATATGGCCAAGAAATGGGTGAATTTAGTAAGTCTGTCAACCACCACGTAGATACAATCTTTCCCTTGAACCAGAGGCAGCCCTGTGATAAAATCCATCGAAACGCTTTCCCATTTTTGTTCAGGAATGGGAAGCGGTTGGAGCAATCCTGCTGGGTGGGTATGTTCCACCTTGTTTTCATGACAGATGTGGCATTCCCGTACAAACTTCAATACATCATTCTTGAGACCCTTCCAAGCGAACCTCTCCCGAATTTGCCTATAAGTCTTCAGGTATCCTGGATGACCTGCCAAGGGAGAAGTATGTGTTGCATGCAGAATTTTGTCTTTCAATTGAGATTTTGGTACTAAATAGCAGTGTTGACAAAATCGCCAAAAAATCGCCGAAATCGCGATAAATCGCGATTTTTTCTTGAAGCCGATTTTTATGGAAAAAATCGCCGAAAAAATCGACCGATTTTTGGCAATTTTTTGGCGATTTTTAGGGAAAAAATCGCCTAAAACTCGCGGGTCGATGGGTAAAAATCGCCCGTCTTAAAATTTTCAACAGTCCGCGGGTTTTTAAGGGGTCCATGCGGGGTTTTAAGTGTTTTATTTGTTCATTGAGCCAAGGAGGAGAGTCAAGGAGGAGAGCCAAGCCATTCAACCAGCCAAGGAGGAGTTTGCCATTGGGATTTTGTGGATTCAAGGCTCAAATTTGTGGATTTGGCATTGGAATTTTTAGTCCATTTCACAATTTTTGCATTTGGAGGTAAGTAAAAAAAATTGCCCATTATTTCTCATTTTTTCACCATAGATTTTCATAGGTTTTCAGTGGCAATGAGTTTTACATCTTCCAAATAGATTTTTGATGGATCAAAAACCAT
>JASDQU010738351.1:204250-249821 GCA_032191745.1 Picea mariana | reverse complement strand
ACTAATACATATTGATGCAGATGATGATGGCATTCCTTTGAGAATGATGATGCTGCCGATGAAGAAAACTTCCGATGATTTATAGATACGCCAGCCAAGATGATATTGATGATGTTGTCCTCCCACTTGATGTTGTTGATGATGTTGCCCTCTCTCTCTCACATGATGTTGTTGAAGAATACCCTTCTTGTTAAGGGGGAGTGTTGAAATAATGTAACTGCAAAGAGTATTCTTATTATTATTGATATATTATTCATAGGATCAATCCCCATTGTGGATTGATCATGTCGGTTATTGTAATAGGACCAAATCCCCTTTTGCAGATTGGTCAAAAGACAATTGTAATACGCAGAATAAGAAGTTGGCCCCAGTAGTTATTAAAGAGACCCAGAAATATAATAAAGGTGGGTTTACCCACCCAGTTTGAGAAGTCGTCCCTGCCAGTGAAGAGACACTTCACACGTGCCAGACTTGTATAAATAAAGGAGGCTAGCGCCTCACTTAGACATAACTCACTTGCTCAATTTGAAGGACAAGTTTTGATCTATTACCAGCAAAGGAGAGAGAAAGTGGTGCATATCTAGGAGAGGACATTCTGTATTAGCATAGGAGATCTTTTGGCATTGTATTGGCTATCTATATTAAGGAAGTTTTGTTGGGTTTTCTTCCCCTAGAGGGTTTCCCAGGATAAATGATGCGTCTCTTGTGATTGTGTATTTCTCAGTGATCTTGGATTATGCTATTGTTATCTAATGAAATGTAAACATCTATAATAATGGCTTAAACATTAACAGGTACTGCCAGAATTTGGTCAAAGCATGCATTATGGCCAACATCTCTTTGTCATATATATAGTAATGTCGCTCATACTCTCGAAGTTTGCGTCTCTCAAACGCTATGGGGTGACCGTTTTGCATCAATACAGATCCTATACCAATTCCCGAAGCATCACACTCCAAGACAAAGGGCTGAGTGAAATCAGGGAGTGCTAAAATAGGGCATGAGCTCATCACCTGCTTCATTTTCTCAAATGTATCCAGGGCCTTCTCTATCCAAACGAAAGCCCCCTTTTTGGGACATCATTATATTATAGAGTGTTATGATGACTAGAGTAGCCAGATGGAGGTTATAGCGAGTACAGGGGCTATTGAGGGGTATTTTGGGGTCCAACTTGCATCGCTCATCTTATTTCATCATCAAGATCCATTTCGCACAACTTGACTTTGGTTTCGTTGCATTCCGACGATTTCCATGATTTTGAGTTATTTTGAGCCATAGGTTAATTAAATTCACTAAGGAGGTCATATTTGGCATAATACTTGGAGGAACCTCTTAGTGTAATAGCTCATTGGAATCAGGAGGAACAGCACTACAGGATAGGATGATGAGAAGTGACTTTCAATGGCCAAGGAAGCCATAAGGAGATATAAGGTACTTTTCAAAGGTAAAATGGTTAATTAATTAATTAAAGTGATTTAATTAATTAATTAATAATTAAATAAAGTAAAGTCACTTTGGAGAGAAAAGGTGAGCAGGGAGGATAAAAGAGAGACAGGGGCCTCTATTCTATTGTTGATTCATGTTGTTTATCATTTTGATATCTAGCTTCTTGCTAGAGAGCCCATGCTTTGGGGGTTTTGGGGGTCTTGACTTAACAGACCCTAGAGATCAGCTCGGTGGTGAAAGATCCCACCCAACCTGGTCCAAGCTTGGTCACGAAGGTGAAAGATTCCTCCCTCACCATTCTACATCAGATCTACTCAGCTTCAGAAGGGTTCTACATAAGCAACAGGTTCAGGGAGAGCTAGGGCGCAACTTCAAGAGGGTTTTCAGCAGGAGGGTGCACCATCTTGAGGAGAGGGGTTCGTTCCATGCATAGGAGGAGGATTTGGAGCAAACAGACTTCTAGGTATTTCTTATAGGGCCTAGGGCGCCCTTTCTATCCTTTCTCGGAGGAGGTTTCTCTACTTTATTATTTATTAGAGCTCAGCACAGGTTCAGAGAGAGGAGGGTGCACCACAGATAGAGGATCTAGTCATTTGGATGGTCAGATCTTCATCATTCAGACCGAGACTTTGCCAGAGGATTTCCAGTGGCCCGATCTACAGTTTGGGATCTTTTCTAGAGGGTTTGGAGGCCATTTTCATAGAAGTCGAATTCTTGGTCTTCTACAGCCAGGAGGGCGCACTGCAGATTGATGATTCAGCCTTCTGGAGGGTCAAATCTCCATCATTCGGTTTGAGACTTTACCAGGGAGTTTCCTTTGGCCCGATCTACAGTTTGGCACCTTTCTTAGGGGATTCAGCAGCTTATTTCTTGGAGGCCGAATTCTTGGTTTGATTCAGCCAGTGAGGGGCGCATTTTTCTAGGGAGATCTTCATATTTCAGCTGGGTTGTGAGTTGGCTCATCTGGGTTTTTGGTCTATAGCTTGGAGAGGCTTTTGGAAGCCTGGATCTTCTTCTATATTGTATTTTGGTGGCCAGACACTGTACTATCTTATATGTATTCTAGATCTGCCCATTTTGTATGAGGGCAACCATTATTATGAATAATATCAGATCTGAGGTATTTTTGGGTTATCTCTTGTATTGTTGATCTTGCATCTTGTTGAGGTATGTTCCATTGCTACATATATTTGATTATTGTTGCAAATACACATAACAACCATCAGTATAAACCCTAGTGCAATCTAAAAGATCAAATCAGCAAAGTGTTTGACAAAATGCCACAACCAGAAAACTGTTAAAAATTCATGACAAACGCAATGTTCTTGGCACCTTGGCTTGGGAACATTACACAAAGCTTGAGGAGATCATCACCAGACGTGGGATAAAAGGTATAGTTACCGATCTTCTCTTCTACTACTTTCTGTTCATTTGTTTTGGTATGTTTGGGGTAGAGTAGAAACTAGATTGAGTTTTAGACGGTCATTTGCTCTGTCTATATCTTAAACCCTAGTATAGTTATAGGGGGATTTTCCCACTAGCAAAGGGGACCGTTCCTTGGCAATTGTTATCAGAGCATCAATTTTCGATAGCACAACATGTTAGCAAGATTCGAGAAGTCTTTGACTTGTGTGACATTATTTCTTCCACCCACCCATTCCAAGTCTCCAGCTCAATTAATTTAGGAGTATTTGGACAGCTTGGAAGAGATAGCAGGTTTGGTTAGATGGAAATTGGAATAGAGAGAGTACTAGAGAGGGTTGGGAATTGGCGAGACACCTTCTTTGGAGCTAGAGGTTGCAGGGTACTTGTATCGCAGAAATGTCATGTTTCCAAGTTCATCATTGGAGTAAATAGGGCACTTTCTTTTAGCGGGAGAATTTTGCAATCATAGTTGAACTAACCATTCATGTGGCAAGAACCAAGGATAGGTGTCTGGATGTGTTGTCGAATAGAGTGGGGGTGAGATTGAAGGGCCACCTTCTCAACAGCTCTATAGAGGGTCCATTTATAAGAAATGATAAGTTCCCAAGTCCCTGAAGAATTTTGAGGTTCCTAAAGACTTCCCAACAGGTCTGTCCTTGACCTCTTGTTGGGCACAGTTTTCAAGGTATTTCAGGACTGTTTTCTTGCTGTTTTAGGACAGCCATCAGTTCTGATTTTTTCTGCCCGCTGAATCTGCCCTTAAGCTTTGATTTTATGCTCTTTTAATGCCTCTTGGTGAAGGGTTTAATTGGGATATTTTTCTGTCCATTGTTAAACTTTCAACATGCATTAAAACACAAAATACTCCTCTAAGATCTTTACACCTAAATGCTGATAAAGAAATAAGTAAACCACAAGATTTATACACATGTATTTTTTGTCAACATGACCCTGGAAAAAACCCCATGGGGAAAACCAGTAGAAGAGAAATTTTATTATGGAGATCTCAAGCAAATATAGCAACAAGAAAATAATACAAAGGAACCTGATACAAAAGCTAGCTCCTCTCAAGCTTAGCTTCCCAGTTCCTTGGGACTTGCGCCCTTCTTGGGATTTGCGCCCCTCTTGGATGAATGCGCCCCTTTCCTTGCTTGTCTGCTTGCCTACTTGTCTTGAAGATTGCACCCAATCTCTAGATGCACCTCTTCCTTGAGCTTGTGCACCCCTTAACCAAGTGCACCCCTCTCCTTGCTTAGTGCGCACTCTACACAAGTGCACCCCTCTCCACAAGTAAGTGCGCCCTCCTCTCAATGGTGTGCCCACAAGCTTGCTTGCGCCCTCTCCTCTCAAGATGCGCTCTCAGACTCCAAATCTCTTCTCTCAAGATGCACCCTCAAGCTCCAAATCTCTTCTCCTTTCCTCTTTGCCTTCACTCAACTCTCTCAAGTGAACAATGAAACCCTTTTCCCTCCTTTCCTCTCCTTTAGCCTCATCCTTAGGCTAACCTAGGAAACCAATGGCCAAGATTAGATCTAGGCCAACCAAGATCAAGGGTTGAGATTAAATCTCCCCTTGACTTAAGTTTCCTAAGTCACTTTATGTTAATAAAGTCACTTTGTGACTTAAGTGCTAATAAAGTCACTTTGACTTTATAACATAATGTAAAGTGGTGAGGGTCAAATATTTCCCCCTTTGAGTTAGACACTCAATAACTCAAGGGGACCACTTTCCAAGGTACCCAAAACTCAACAGTCCCAAGTCCAAGAAAATCATGCAAGGTAGTCCCAAGTCCATAGATAAGAGATGATAAATTCCTAACTTGTTTTGGATGAAATCTCTGATACCAACTAATGTGCACCCACAGATGAAATGTGGAAAAGTAATGAATATAGAAAGTAAGAAGACAAGATCACTCAATCACAAGTACAAAATTATTTGTTGCATTGCAATATCTACACTTTATACTGTATTATATGTATATATAAGATTACATAGGAGCCAACATTGGTACATACCAGATTAGCACAAGTGTCATGCACACTTGTCATCTAAAAGAATAAAAGATATTTCATCCATAAAGGGAAAACTTAGATCAAAAGAAAGCTCAATGGTAGAGTAAAGCTAAAAGTGAAAAACAAAAAGCTAAAATCTAAAAGCATAAAAGCAAAAAGCAAAAAACTAACCACAAATTCTCATCATTTTCTCCCTGCTTGAGAAAATTGTCCCCAATTTCTGCTAAACTAAAGGGGCACATCCTTTCCGATGAAGGATGTCTATAGGCTTTATGTAGTTGGGGTCTTGACACGGACCCATGTGTCTTCTGATAGTAAAATTTAAACAACATTTTTTGAATGTGGAGCGCTTAAACCAAGGGTGGAACACACTTTCATGCTGAAGAGGTTTTAAGCAGAAAAACACTAGATGTCCTTCCTGCTTAAGAACAAAACCTGTAGTAGCATGTTGAATTCAGGAAGTTGAAGCATTGATATCACTTCCAATGCAGAAGAAACATAAACAGTAGGATCTACAATTCTACAGAAATAGTGTTGGATTCTAAACGTTATAGATTGACCTTCTTGGTACTTGATGCATATGGAGGGGTGATTCCTTGTCTGAAGACGGATGAGGATATGAAATACTGTTCAGTACAAGAAGTTCTCTCTGCCAAAATGTGTAACTCTATTGGCAGAACAAACAGTGAGGTGTCTGGAAAAATCTCAATAATGTAGGACACTGTGAGAGCATCCCTGAATGATCGGAAGGAGAGATGTTCATTTTAGGTGAAAATACCTGCAAGGAAGGTGTGGAGATCAATTCAGGGGCCATCCCCAGCACTGTAGGCTCACCACGTAGATAAGCTATAATAGTCTGGTCTATCTCAGCACTCAGAAGATAAGGGTTGCAAAAAAGATAAAACAGGTTTCAGAGAATAATACCACCAATTAAAAAGAATAATATTGCAGGTTGCAAAGGAGATACTGTGGGTTGCAAAGGATATAAGGCAGATTGCAAACAAGATGTTCTGGCTTGCAGAGAAGATAAACAGGTTATAAACAAGCATCATCAACAGGAGTTTCGCAAGTCCATAGCAGAAAATAGCAAAATCTGCGGGAATATTGCAAAATCATGAGAAATGATAACAGAAAAGGTAGGGAATCCATGGTTGCTTGAGAAAAACCACTCTAGTCAAAATTTTCACAAGATATGAGAAAAACATTAAAGGAACGAGGCAGCAAAGCTCACCACCAACATGCAAAAACAGTGGGGAAGGCACTGACAACTGTGAAACACTCAAGTAATAAGCAAATAATTCAATGTGGAAACTCTGGATGAGGAGTAAGAAGCAGCCTTGGAGAAACCAGAGATGGTAACCCAAGGCGGATTTTAGATGGAAATTCGAAGGTACATCGAGAACTTCCAAACTTTGAAAGGCCTACTTGCAAGGCTCTTATACCAACTGATGTGTGCTAGGTGAAGGTAACAAAATCTGAACAAAGATCATGAAGTGAAGCATGCCCATGGCAAGAAGCAATGTTAACATGACTTTGTGGAGGGTAACCAACATAGGGAGGATTGTTGAAATCAAAATAATATTATAAAAAGGACGTGTATGTGAAATACCACGGGAAGTTGTGAAGACAGATGAGACTTCTGAAAATTGCAAACAAAGAGATCCCGAAGATAGTTTGATGTTTCAACATTCTCTAGCATTTGTTTCAGTTTCATGCTTCAACATCCCCCCCTCCCACTCACAATTTCTTCATAGCATTTGTTCTATCTTACAATATTATGTTGGATACCAAATACTTTTCACTCTCTCTGGCATCAATATTAAAAGAGAATTTCCTAAACCCCAGATTGATAAAAGCCCAACCTCAAGTTGAATATAATCATATCACACGCTCATCAACTGTAATTTTCTGATAATAGCATCTCCTTTGGAAGTTGGGAAACACAAAGCTTCATGGTCTTTATTTCTTGCTGTTACACCATCTATGCATATTGGCTCGCATTTTCCTTCTTAGACTCATATCTATGGACAACCCCTGCTAAGACCTTTAGCTCCATGGGACAGCTGAGTGCATACTGTAAATCCTTCTTGACAAAAAAATTAATTCCAAACTAACCCAATACCTAGATAGACCAAAAAGGAAGTTCTTTATTGCCCATGGCTAAGGGAGCTAAAATGGCTTGAGCTTGTAAGTGTCAAAAAAATTACCATGTAAGTTTGAGGATCAATGACCAAAATTTTCAGCTACAATCAACTGTTGCAATAAAAATAGTTATGGATTTCACCTGCCGCTGCCGCCGGATCATAGCTGGTAGATCTGTGTAAGGCAACTTAGGGTCAATTTTGCATTCCATGAGGATTACTCCATCATAATCCTTAATATACCTGGAGCAAATTCACAACATGTATTACAACTCTATTAAGTAATGCAAACTGACAAGAAAAACAGTTTAAGATATGCCTTGGAACAAAATGAATATACATAAGGTAAAGTTTTAGTGGGCCCTACTCTGGCCATATACCAGAATAAAGGGCTTCTATCCACCTTTTGTGATAAAAAACACTATTTGTGATCCTATTCTATAGAACCAACAGATTCTTGGACTCCAGAGAGCCATAATTGCATGCTTCAAATTTCAGAGTCATACTTAACATCCCTGACAAATGCTGACATTATAATAAATATCTATATAGATAAGCCATAGTGTCACTTGTAAACTTTTCTGTTGCTTATTCATCATAATCAATTTAGAAAAGTTCATCTTAGATGAGCAGAATACCCATGCCATCTCTCCTTCTCCAGGTCGATCTCCTTTGTAAAACCCTGCACTTACATAAAAAGGTATGGACGTTATCACTTTGATCATTATACTTCAAATCAGGAGAATATATGATATGCAGAACAGAAAAAATTTCAATGGTATATACCCAGTTTTAAGCCTTAATTTTTAATGCAAGATTTAGATTCTTGGCTTGGTAAGAATATGAAAAGAGCATTACACTACCTGAAGAAAAATATATTTTAAGAAAATGTAAAAATACTCATTAATTCATGTAGAACACCAGCAAAGTGATTTCATATATATAAAGGTCCAATCAAGATCCCTATTTAGATCATTTGAACATTCTTAATGGCAATATACCCACTGCCCTTATCCCCAAATAAGTTATTAACAGCACCTGAACGTATCTCCAGCAAGTTCTAGCAAACTTGCACTCCCATGAGGTCAGTTCAATCCAATATTTCGTCACTCTTGGTGAGATTGTCTGCCAAAGGCTATCTTCTGATTAAGGATGCCAAAGAAGTAAATGCTTTATAGCTTATTCTGAGTTTATTGCTGCCCTTGTAGCTCATATAAGATTCCATTGTAGATAGCCTTCTGTTTTGGTTTTCTTTTTTCAGCTCCTTGTAAATTTTCTCTTGTTAATATAAAATGTATGATTCATTTTTTTTTAATTATCAACAGCACAACAGTTTAATACTTGGTCCTCACCTATTGCCATATGATAGCACTGCAACTAAAAATGGGATCAAACAACTTTCAAGGTTACTGTAAAAAGGTCTCAACACTGAGTTCATGAGAATCAGTTATGATTCACAGCACTGACTGTAGCAATGGGTAAATCATGTCTAGGACAGCTCGCCAGGTTTCTGCAAGACAAATATTTGCTAGAAATTTTCAATGAACTTCATCACAATTATAGCAGATGGAGAAGTGTGCACTAGAACTCCTCCAAGATGGGATCCCTCTCCTGTTAAGAATAAGCTCTGAATTCCAAAAATACCACTCCTAGACGAATTGCCCATCTCCCGAGAATATAAGGAATGTAAGGTCTGAAGCGAATCAATGGAAGCCCTCTCATCCAAGGCACACTTCCAACTGTCAAAAATAGATAAACTTCATCTACATGGCAATGGATCATCTCTGATAGTAGTTCGCACGATGATGCTCTGCCAGTTCAGTGACATTTTAATCATGAAGAGACAGCTACCAGTGATCCTACATATTCAGATCTAGGGTTTGTTGTAAAATCTTGACGATGCAGCCCTGTAAGATATCTGACTAACATTAATATATTTCAATGCATTAAAATCAAAGATGTCTCAGGGATTCTACCTGGTATTTTATGATTTGTGCAAGAGTCCACTAGAACTCCTCCAAGATGGGATCCCTCTCCTGCTAAGAATAAGCTCTGAATTCCAAAAATACCACTTCTAGATGAAGTGCTCATCTCCCAATAATATAAGGCATGTAAGATCTGAAGCGAATCAAAGGAAGCCTTCTCATCCAAGGCACACTTCCAACTGTACAAAATAGATAAACTCTGCTAGAAATTACACCATCAATGCCTGCTAATAATAAATCCCCAAGGAGGGCGTATGAGATAGAGTGCATGGATACCAAAAACAAGTTGGATATATGTCATAAATAGAACTCCAAGGTGGGCACCTCCTCCAAGCAAGAATACAACACATGCATGAGTTCAAAAATCAACCAACAACCTCTTGGACTAGGGTGCACTTCTCACTTCTCCAAGCCAGAATAGGAAGTTTGCAGAATGGAAAAGATACTATCCATAGTTAGAAAGTTAGAAGCTTCCTTAAGGTGGGCGCCCTGATCCAAGGTAAAATAGCTTGTGTATGAATAGAACAGAAGTGCACTGATGGCAGCTTGACTAAACTGCACTACAACAAAATATAATTGTCCTGAACTCTAGTGAACTCAACCCAACTCCTCGACTAGGGCATACCTCCTCATGAGTTCATAAAGTGACACATGGCAAACCCATTTGCAAGGGAAAAATACAGTTGAGCTAAAAAAACTACTCAATTGATCAAGAGCATTGAACACCAATAATCAATATATGACACATGACAAACCATGATGGATGTTGCTTCTAGAAGCGACAAAAACCTTAATTCTCCAAAGTACTTGAGATTTGACACCAATGCTGCTCACCATTACGAACACCTAAAAACATGGTCAAATCTAAAAATAGCCAAACACTAATTTCAACATACAAATTGGCAATGTTTGATTGCCACGAAATTTCATCACCATGCTATATTCAGTATTGAGTATGCGAAAATATTGAGTACTCTGAAAGCATCCATCTGACCGTCCCCATCTTCCCATGCATTCCCCAAAATCTATATCTCAATTAGATACATGGCGAAAACCCACTAAAAATAGATATGGAAACTTGCCAAAAATAACATAGAGTGTGTTATCCCCCTTCAATACTAATATCAAATCTGATCTCCAAATACTCATACAATACAACTTCGGAAAAATCATTGACTGGATTAAAGCTCTACAACCTCATATTGCCAACGTACTCACGAACCATCAATGCCAAATCCATGGCAAACGTGTTCCCCAGCCGTCAATGCTAAATCAATCAAAAGGACTTTGGAGAAGTCCAACCTAAACTAGAATGTATTGTTGATATTTTACTTATGCAGCTACCAGTTACGGTTCTTCTTTATTATTACAATCATTTAGCACATTAGTTGCATATATAAGATCACTGAAAGAGAGGCAACCAAAGAAACAAGAGAGACACAAAGATTATCTTGGGAAACCCTCTAGGGGAAGAAAACCCAGCAAACTTCCTCAATATAGATTAGCCAACCAAGAACAATGCTTCTCTCCGAGAGAGAACTAACAAAGCTAAAGATCCTCCTCTACTCCTTCACTAGGAAAGAGTAGCGCACCACTTAACCAAGAGATACCAAGAGATAGACCAAAAACCCTCCTTGATGTCACACCTAGCTGCAGTAGCTTCTCCTCCAAGACTTGCGCACTTTTCCTCTTGTTGCAGAGCTTATTAGTGAGTGAACAAGTGAAGTTCTAGCCTCTCTTATAAATAGTAGTCTGGCCTCCCTAAATTAGGCCTAGGCCGACCTATCTCTTTACCCTCTTAATTTACATTTAATTGTCAAGGCACAATAGGGTCGACTTTTACAAAGGCACAATAGGGTCTTGGTCTCTCTCTTAGTGATTCTCTTGGTGACAGTCTTGGTGATTCTCTTGGTGATTCTCCTGGTGATTTTCTTGGTGATATTCTTGGCGATATTCTTGCTAAGTATGGTGCAAGTTTGAGAGAGAGAGAGAGTAGTGCAGCTACAACTGATGCAGTTGTGTATGGTACTTGTTCTATGAATATGGAGACTCTCTCTCTTGTGCGCTACCCTTGGAGAAGGAGCGCTCTACTTGTCTTGATTTGTTGTTGCAGTTAGCAACTAGGGTTTATCTGTTGGTTCTGGAGTAGGCTTGCAGGAATTATTCTAAGTAAAGGTTAGTGTGCTCGGGGGTGGCATATGTGAATGACTATGATTGGGTGACAATGATGTGACATTGTCCATAGTTAAACGAGCATACCAAAATTTCAACAATTATTTCCCTTTTTTATTTTCACTTAAGGATTAAAATCACTTTATAACCCTTTTTAGCACCCTTTTAGTGTCGAAAAGTAATTAATTAGCTTCTAAGACGTTCCCGGCCATCGGAAGCCCCTTTCTCATCATCCCAACCTTTAGATCTTTTCGTCCTGATTCGAACCAGCTATTACACGAAGGTGTTCCCTCCAATAATACAACCCAAATAACACCTTTAGTGCATTTAATTGATTTATTCCCAATAATACTCTTAATTTACAGGAATCGTCGAAATGCCACGGAACCAAGAATGAACTATGCGAAAGTGATCTTGATGATGGAATAAGGTAAATGGACTAGGTTGGGCCTCATATAACTCCTCCAATTCGCCAGAGCCCACTATTATCCTCCATTTACTCCTCTAGCCAGGCTGACATAAACCCATAAGGTCGCCTCCAACTATAAAGCAGGGAAATCCAAAACTAGGGACATTACTGTCCTCCCTTTCCAAAGATTGCTTGTCCTCAAGCAATGCCATCATAATCTGATGCTCAATTGACTGAACCAGACAGAAGCTAAAAATGATACCAGGGTCCCAAACCACCCTGGAAGATGTGAAGCATCCTCTGCTCAACCTGTGGTCTGGCAAGGTACTAACATAAGAAACCTCCTAAATACTGTTGACGAGTAGAGCTACTCGATGTTGCAACAACTCAATCAACCCCTCAAAGAACCACTCTACTAGGGAACCACTCTCATGAAAGCAAAAACTAGCTCTCGCCTCTGTGTTAGTTGTTGAACTGTCCAATACTGAAATCCCAGGGTCCCAAGCTAATCTTAGAAAGGAACCACCATTTTGATGTTGCACCACTTTGATCATAACCGTCCGATCACGATGCCTAGTCTGTTAAATTTAGAGCCGCTATTAAGTTCTTTTAAATTTACTAGACAATAATAGCATAAGCAGGATCACTGAAAGACACACAATCACAAGGTACACAGCATTTATCTTGGGAAACCCTCATGGGGGAGAAAACCCAGTAAAAACTTCCTTAATATAGATTACCAAGATAATAAACCAAACACGAGAGAATATCCAACACTGAGCAATGTGCCTCTCTCTTCCTTCTTCCGGCAACTGCGACTTCCTTCAAACTTGTGCACTAGATGGGTGACTTGAGTGAGTGAGCTAATGAGGCGCCTTCCACTCTAATTTATATTGGCTGGCAGGCGCTAGGGTGGTGTCCCTTCATCAAGCAGGGTCGACTTCTTCACTTAGTGGCTAAACCCACTTTAATTAGGCCTGGGGGCCGACTTCTTAATTAGCAGCATATAATTAGGGTTTGACCAATCCACAAAAGGGGATTTGGTCTTATACAAATCCCGACATGATCAATCCAAAAAAGGGGATTGATCTATAAGATAATAGCTCAATAATAAGTAGAATATTCTTTGCAGTTACAATATTTCAACATTCCCCCTTAACAAGAAGGGTATTCTACAACATCATCAAGAGAGAGAGAGGGCACCAACATCAATAGCATCTGGAACACTGACTAGCGTATCTATAAATCATCGGAAGTTTTTCTAATCATCAATAACATCATCATTCACATCATGGAGCTGGAGTATCATCATCCTCATTCATAACATGAAGTTGGAACCTGAAACATCAACATCAGTTAACATAAAAGCTATAATAACAACATCAACAACATCATCATCAACAGCACGAGGCTGGAGCAATATCATCATCACAGCACGAGGTTGGAGCAACAACATTATCACAGCACGGGGCTACAGCAACAACATCATCACAGCACAAGGCAACAGAATGTGGTAGGTATATCAACAACATTTTGTGGTACTCTGACAGTCCCGAGAGATCTTCCCAGGAATCATAAGATTCCCTAGGATATAAAATCCTAACGGAGCTACCATGTGGTACTCTGACAGATCGTCCTTACCAGACCTTCAGGATCTGCCCAGGAATCATAAGATTCCTTAGGATTATAAAAATCTTAAGAGAGCTACCAGTATTGACCATAGCTAGCATATACATGCACAGGTACTCTGACAAACCATCATTACCGGCCCTTCGGGATCTATCCAGGGATGATCAGTCCCCTAGGATATAAAATCCTAACTGAGCTACCCGTTGTTGGTCAGGATACCATAGTATCATCAGCATCACTCCCCCTTTCGAGGGAGGGTCTTTCGAACTATACCAAGCTTGTCTCGAAAGTGATCAAACTTTACACGAGACAGAGGCTTGGTCAACACATCTGCAACCTGCTCATTTGTGCCAAAATATTGGAGCTTTATGGCTCCCCTTTGCACCATATCACAAATGTAGTGATATCGGATTTCTATGTGCTTTGACTTGTCATGGAACACAGGATTCTTTGTCACTTTTAGGCAACTCTGGTTATCACATAGAATCACAGTTGCTTCCATCTCTAGATCAAATAGACCTGTCAACAACTTCTGAAACCATATGGCTTCACAACTGGCGGAACATGCAACAATGTATTCCGTTGTTGTTGTGCTGAGAGCAATACTGGACTGATTCCTACTCTGCCATCAAGCCATGGATGACCCCAAACTGAAACAACATCCTGAAGTGCTCTTTCTGTCAGAAACACTTCCAGCCCAATCTGAATCGGTATAACCAATCAATCTGAAGTCATGATCTCCATTATAACAGAGGCCAAAGTCCAACATACCCTTAAGGTATCTCATCACATGTTTCGCAGCAACAAGGTGAACACATCTGGGTTCTACCAGATACTGACTCAAGGTGTTCACAGCAAAACATATATCTGGCCCGGTATTCGTCAGATACATCAACGATCCAATGATCTGTCTGTACAGCGTAGCATCAACCAATTCTGACAAAGTGTCAACCAGGAGCTTCAACTTTGTTTCCATGGGTGTATTCATGGATTTACACTCCAACATATCAAACCTCTTCAGTATTTCAACTGCATACTTCCGTTGGTTAAGGAAGATCTTCTCTGGCCTCTGTCAAACCTCAAGACCTAAGAAATAATGCACTAGGCACCTCAAACTCTGCAACGAGCTTCTTCTTACAATCAGTGATGAGATTTTCTTCTCTAGTTAAGAATAAGTCATCCACATACAGCAGTAGTATAACTGGCTCATCATTCATAGCCTTGAAGTAAAGGTTAGAATCAGCTTTACTCCTGGTAAATCCCAAGCTCGTCGAGAAACTGTCAATTCTTCCATACCAAGCTCTAGGAGCTTGCTTCAATCCATACAGAGCCTTCTTCAACCTGCAGACCTGAGTCTTTATGTCTTCAACTTCAAACCCTTGAGGTTGTTTTATATATACTTCTTCTTCAATGACACCATTTAAGAATGATGTTTTCACATCCATCTGATGTAACTTCCACTTCATCTTTTTTGCAAGAGCTATGATGGTTTTGATAGAAGTGTATATGGCTACAGGAGCAAACGTCTCTTCATAATCAATGCCTTCCTTTTGAGAAAATCCACGAGCTACAAACCTTGCTTTATGTTTTTCAATACTTCCATCAGCAGCATGTTTTATCTTGTATAACCATTTGGAAGATACCACATCTTTAGTCTTCGGTCTAGGAACTATTTTCCATACCTCATTCTTTATAATTGATTGGTATTCTTCTATCATGGCACCTGCCCATTCTTTCTTCTAAATGGCTTCTTCAAAGCAAGTAGGCTCCTTTTCTATGAAATCACACATCAAAGCCATATAATTGGAGAATGGCTTAGGTTTCTTGATGTGTCTCATGGTTCCTTCTAGGGCATCATACTTCTCTCCATATTGAATAAGTTCCCTTGCCCAAGTTGGCTTTCTCTTGTGAGAGATCGTCATCTGGGGAGGTTCTTGAGATTCTATCATGTCATGATCTTCTTGAATCTCATCATCAGGGGAAGTTGTGACTTCCCTCACTGGTTTTGCAACTCTAGGAGCTATAGGCTCTTCTTCATATACTTCTTCAAGTTGGCATCTCCTTGATTTCTTGAGTGTTGCAACTTCATCAAAGGTTACATCTCTGCTGATCTCAATATGATGGTAACCTGGTATGTAAATTCTGAAGGCCTTTGAGACCTCAGAGTATCCAAAAAATATTCCCTTCTTTCCTTAAGAGTCTAGCTTGGTTCTCTTCTTTTTTGAAATGTGTACAAACACTGCAGAGGCAAATATCTTGAGATGGCTTACTTCTGGCTTCTTTCCAGAGAACATTTCTTCGGGGGTTTGAACCCAAGTGCATTATGAAATAATTTGTTTTGTACATATACTGTTGTTCTTGTTGCTTCTGCCCATAAGTGCATTGGAAGATCTTGATCATGGATCATAGTCTTCACATGGACTCTCAGTGGAGTGAGTCAAGGTTGCATCTAAGTGACCTTTTAACTTATACAGGCCACCCTCTTCTATTCCAATAACGACTGCATCTTCTATGGTTTTTCCTTTAGGCCACATAAGGACTTCACCATCTATGAATGCAACCCTGAAACCTTTCTTATCTAAAGTTGAGATAGAAAGCAAATTCTTTGTCAAACCTAATACATATAGTACATCCTTCATCTTCATTGGGGTCCTTGTATCAAGTTTGTAGGTGGACTCTCCCACTCTTTTGATAGGGTACTAGTAATCATCTCCAAGTGTAACTTTCTGGGGAAAGTTCTTTTCTGTAAGGCTAGAGAGAATGTCTCTCTGACTTGTCATGTGCTTAGAAGCACCACTATCTATGAGCCAAGTATCCTCTCTAGGTGACACTGATCCTGAGAGGGCAAAGAATAAGACATAGTCTTCAATCTTTTCTTTAATCATCTTTGTGGGTGGCTCAGCATCTTCAACTGCATGGGCATGGTGTGTTTTGTTATCTCTTCTTGTATTCTTCTCTTCAAGTTGGACAATTCTTAGAAATATGTCCCATCTTGTCACAATGGTAACATTGATAGGAGGAGAAATCATTTTCTCTTCTTTGACCTTTCTAAAACTTCTGGAATCTCCTTGTGTTGATATTATGGTAGTTGCAGGAGGTATTTACCTCCACCTGTAACCCTGACAAGAATAGATTATTCCGGGAAACAAGAAGAAACCCTAAAGCATTGAACATAGCCCTAGAAGACAAGTCGACTCAAGGAAATAATTAATATTAAGTGTTTAGCCTCTACAATGAGAAGTCGGCCCAGACAGCTCAGGAAAAACAATATAAATACAGGAAGCCAGATCTCATTTGGTACACACAGCTCACAACTGCAGAAGTGAAGAAGTGCGCACTGCAGAACTGGGTAAGTGCGCAAGTCTGAGGAGTAGCTGCAGCTACAACTACTGCAACCTGTATTCTCGGTTTAGGCATGGACTTTCTATTGGTTATGGTTTGGACTTTATGCTCTATATGCTTGCTCTGGAGAGAGGTATGCCACATTGATTAGCTATTAGGCCTAGGGTTTGCTTCCGGAATCATTCTCTGTCAAGGTTAAGGTGCTCGAGGGTGGCTTCGGCCTATGGTTGGGTGACAATATTGCTATATTGTCTATAATTAAACGAGCACATCTATTACTTTCTAACAGGTTATGGGCCCTGTTATCCCCCACTTTTAGGGATAACTAGGAGATCATGTCTCGAGGCCCACAGGTCCTAGACATAGAGTACCGAGAGCCAGATCAACTTGAGCATGGCCCTGGAGGGCCCATCTTTTCTCCCTTTCAACGCCTCCACTTTGTCAGCAACAGTAGCATCCATCACCTTCGGCTTGGGCTTGTATCAAAGATGGTTCTTACTCCATGAGGTAATTGTTGAAATAATGTAATTGCAAAGTGTATTCTCATTATTATTTGATATATTATATCAATCCCCATTGTGGATTGATCATGTCGGTTGTTGTAAAAGGACCAAATCCCCTTTTGCGGATTAGTCATAATGTAATTGTAAAAGGCAAAAGAAGAAATCGGCCCCAGAATATATCAAAGAGGCCCCGAAATATAATAAAATATAATAAAGGTGGTTATAACCACCCAGATTAAGAAGTCGGCCCTACTAGTGAAGAGACACTTCACACGTGCCAGATTAGTATAAATAAGAAGGCTAGCACCTCACTTAGACACACCTCACTTGCTCATTGAGAGACAAGTTTCGGAACTACAATTGGAGAAGAGAGAGAGAGAGTGGCGCATCTTTAGGATCTTCTGTATTAGCTTAAGTTATCTCTTGGCATTGTATTGGCTATCTATAATACGGAAGTTTTGCTGGGTTTTCTTCCCCTAGAGGGTTTCCCAAGATAAATGTTGTGTCTCTTGTGATTGTGTATTTCTCAGTGATCTTGTATTATGCTATTGTTATCTATTGAAATGCAAAGAACTATAATAATGGCTTAAACATTAACATGGTTTCAGAGCCAAGCTGAAGAAAAAATCTTTCACAAGAGTGAAAAACGTCACTGTTGTCGTACATGCAAATTAGGGCTTTTTGATGGTGAAGCTTTTCAGCCCTAAAACCATCTAGAAAAATGCGCCATCCCCCAAGGATTACTTTGGCACTCTCAGCGCACATTTTCAGTGGCTAGATCTCCCGGAAAGTGAAACCCTAGTTTCACAAAGTACCAAAAAACCAGAGAACCAGAAGTACTAGAAGTACCAGAGTACCAGAGGCACCAGAAAACCAGAAGCACCAGTCCAGAAATTCACAGATCAAGTTTGGAGGGGTGAAAGTTGGATTTTCTCAAATCCAAGCACACCAGGCTACTCGCCTCAACCAAGCGCATCTCCTAGTAAGTTCATAATTTGATTTTGAGCATTTTCATTTTTTTGGTCATCTTTCCTAGCTCTAGGTAAAAGATGTCTGCAAGCACGAAGCTTGTTGACAAACTGGAAGGCGTGGAAAACTTTCGTGCCTGGAGGTATAGGATCGGCCTGATCCTTGAAGAGAATGACCTAGCAAGATTCGTCAAAGAAGAAGTACCGGAACCCGACGATGCTGCAAAAAAAGCCAAGCCTCTAAAGGACACGATCAGGGCCAAAAGAATCATTGCAGATTCAATCAAAGACCACCTAATTCCTTATGTGTCATCAAAGAAGACTCCGAAAGAAATGTTTGATGCCCTAAGCAGACTGTACGAAGGAAAGAACATAAACCGGAAGATGAATCTAAGAACTCAACTGAAGAATACGAGGATGCAGAAAGGAGAAACAATCCAAGAATATTTCTCCAAAATCTCAGAATTTAAAGAACAGTTAGAAGAAATTGGAGACACCATAGATGAAGACGACCTCATAATGACAGCTCTTAATGATCTCACAAGACCTTGCGATGCATTCATCCAAACAATTTGTGCCAGAACGGAGAAACTGAAGTTTGACCGTCTATGGGAAGAATGCATTCAAGAAGAAACAAGAGTCGCTAACCGTGAAGTGCTACTAGCAAGGGATGATGATCAAGCCCTAGCTACTCACACCAAAAGAGGAAGGAAGAAACCCTACTTCCAGAAGGAGACTCATAAAGAGCCTCAACCGCCAAACAAATAATAAAGAATCTCATCCAAGGATATTTCAGAAGAAAGGACAATGAAGGGAAAGAGATTACTCATCTGTACAATGCTAACATTGTGACAAGATGGGACACATTGCGAAATTCTGTCCAGCCAAACGAGAAGAATACAAGAGGAAACATAAGAGGCACCATGCCCATGCAGTTGAAGATGAAGAGCCACCTGCAAAGATGATAAGAGAGCAGATCAAAGACTATGTCCTAATCTCGGCCCTATCAGGATCGATAACACATGGAGAGTGTTGACCGCCTATTCAGCTAGGGGGTCAACTCATGTGCCATGAAGTATACATCTGCTAATGCAGATATGTTGAAGACAGTATTGGTTCTACTTGGGCATTTGATGCTCCAACAAAATTTTTGTAAACGAAATTTCCACACCCCTGCGTGGGTTGATAATGTAATAAGTCTGCATGGATCATAGTTAGGTCAGGTACCTTGGGATGTTTTCATTCGGAGAGTTCCTTTCACCGAGGGATTTTTATCCTCAGGTTGTCAATTGGGCTTTTCAGCCTGGTTGACTTCCCATGAGTTTTTCCCTCACACGTGCAATAATTCCTCCAAAGTGGTGAACGGCGTTCTAATGGTCTCATCCTTTGGTAGCTATTGTTTAGGAATGTTGTAAATGACCATGCCAGACAGTGTAGAAAGTTTCGCGGAATTTCGTCGAGTCTAGATAGGTTTTTTTTTAATTAATTAAATTTTAATAATTTAATTATTTAAATGTTTTTTGAGCAAATATTGTAAAAACTGGGTCTTTGGGCATTTGATAGGGGTCTTTGTGCTCAAAAGAAATGGAAAGGCACCCCCTACACCCATAGACCAAGTTTCAGCTCAATCGGACGAAGTTTACTATGTCTTTGTCCACTCCGAGTCAGGGTCAGTCAAAACAGCAATTTTAATTGCTAAGGTGACATTGCCAGAATGTCAAAAATTTTTAATTTTTGAGTTATTGAGTAAGTGTTAAGGTGGCAAAGAGCAAGTTAGACCCTCCTAACCTACCCAAACCCAACCTAACAACTTAACAACTTAAACACCACCCCTAACCTTACCCCCTCACTCCTTAGCTCACGCCCTAGGGGGAAAAACGTCCCCCCTCATCCCAAACCTTTGTTTTGACCTTTGATACTTGTTGTGGGCCCCTCCTATGTGAGGTGCGCCCCTCCTAAACCTTAACATCACCTAAACTTTACCCCCCCACACTCAATTCACTCCCTAACTCACAATCCTCTCCTTACCTCACGCCCCCATGGGGAAAGGGCACCCCCCTTACACCCAAAACCTTCGTAAATGAAAAAGATGTGATTGTGGGCCCCCCTCTATCACCTAGTGCGCCCTCCCTAGATTTACAACTCATCCTTTGAGGGCCCACACCCTTCCACCTCACCAATCCATGCCTAAAACCCTAGGTGGGGCGCCCCCTTCATAGAGATTCATTCTCTTGCTAAAAAACTAACACTTGGCACTCATCAAGATGCCTTCACCTTGCCTCTACAGCTATAAAAGAAGCCCCTCCTCACTCATTTTTTTCACCAATCTTTGAGCTACTGTTATTATGCTGAAATTTCTCCTCAATTCCACTATCTTGCTCTTGCCATCTTGCCATCTCACTCATTGCTCTTGAGAGTTTGGAGCAAGTATTTCTCCAACACTCTCATATTGGAATAAAAAAGCTTTGGAGGATTTTGAAGACATCCAAGAGTATTCTGGTTGTCTTTTGCACATGAGGTGATTTTGTATTGTTCAAGTTTTGTGTGTAGTTGTGAGTAGATCTTTGGTAAAGTATTTTACTAGAGTAGATTAGCAAAAAGTATTCTTGCTAGTTTATGCTTGTTGGATAGCTAAGGGTTTGAAGTATTTCATATTGTTAGTCTATTCAATATTGCTATCTATTTCCATACTTCACATCTTTCTTTGAGTTTTGCAGGTTACTTCAAGGGGATTATTGGGATAGCATCAAGAAGGAGCCTACCCTTAAACCTTTCTCACACTCCTAGCTTTCTTAATCCATTATTATTTTCTGCATACATTCCATTGACATTTCAGTTTTCCAACACTCTTAGATAGGTCAAAAATATTTACTTTAAATTGGAGATTTTATGCAAAAAAATTCTGTGTAAAAACAGAAAATTTTTTGACATTTGTGTGTGTTTTGCAGCATTTCCAGCAAGCTTTTGCTTGTTGGTTTTTGCAGGTTCTTACCAGAAACAAGGGGAGACGCTGCCCAAATTCGTACTCAAGACTTCCCCAAGAACCTCCATTGGTTGGGTAACTATTTTCTTACCTTTCTTTTTGTAAATCCAAGTTTTCTTTCTTTATTTCATTGATTTTTTTTGTTGTATCATTGTAAACTAATATAATAATTGCCTATAGCTTGGGAGAGAAATCCCCAATATCGTTGGGCTAGGATAGCTTGTTTTCTTTCAAGTTTAGTTTTCATTTATTTGTTGGCCCCTCTTGTCCACAAGACAAGCTAGTGTGGCCTTTTCATTTTAATAAATTGTTTATTTGTTTAACAACCCTCTTTGGCCAACAATGGTAGGCTTGCCTCCACCCTGGCCATTGTAAGTGGTTTCATTTTTCAAGTTTTTCATTTTTGATAAGTTAATGTGCCTGCACCTTGGGAGAGAAATCCCCAAAATCGCTAGGCTTAAGGGAAATTAAAGTTTTTTTTTTTTTTTTTTGATAAGTTCATATGCCTGCACCTTGGGAGAGTAATCCCCAAAATCGCTAGGCTTAAGGGAAACTTATTTTTTTGATGATTATATGCTCTTATGGTCTAAAAATATTCTAGAATAGTCATCACAATAATCTTGCTTTTTTTTTTTTCAAGTTATTTCCCTTTACATGCTTCTAATGTCTCATGGATGAATGATTTAAGTTATGCTTAAGTGGTACAACTAATCTTATCTTTAAATTATTCATCTCATTTGTTTTCTAAGTTTTGCTCTATATAGCACATGTGATCTTTTCATGGTTTAAGACATAGATCTCTCACATTTGCTAAGTTCCCATTTCAAGCATATCTCTCTTTTTACATAGGTTTAACATACATATGTGGATGAATGCTTAATCTCTAAGTCTCATTTTTGTTATCATTTTGGCAAGTTGTTCTTGCCCTTTTCTTTTTTGCAATTACATGCTTATGATGATGAATGGAATAATGTGTCAATGATGGCTATCTTGTAAGCTTTCTTTTTCATTCATGTTATCTTATCTCATGGTCTAAAGCTTTACATTTTCAGCTTTACATTTCAAGTACACTTTACATTCATGTATCTTATGTTTATGGGCTGAATTGTTTACATCATTAGCACTCCAATTTTGAGCATTTTCACTTTCGGTTTTGGGCTAAAAAGCAAAATTTTAAGTACCTAAAACACTCTTAAAATCAACCCAACACACCTAAAGACCCGCCCGAGGGTCATAATAACACTTAGACAACTTAGGACGCTTTATTCAGCCATCTCCACCATCTAAAACGGGTTTGAGGAAAACAACGAAGGGTAGTGGCGGGGGACCGTCCCGTGGCGCTCCAGGTGGATGTCCTCTCCGGGAAGTACTCTTACTGTCAGGGCTGACCGTGGAAGCTAGGGTGGGCCTCGTTGCCTTACGATCTTGAGCACCCGGCAGTCATTTGGCCAAGGGAGGAGGAAGCTTAAAGCACAAACATAGTTTAGGGGGAGGGAAATAAAATTAACTTAATCTTTAAGAAACTCCTTAACCATTTAGTTGCATAGATCATATTGTGTGTTGGGGGACTTAGATGTATGTATAGGAACACACATTGGTAATAATCTCATGCTTTTAATCATTTTTGCAACTTCATGGTTTATGTCTTAAATGTTTCAATGTTTTTATGAGCATATGAGTTGAATATTGTATATCTTGTTTCATTGCTTTTGTGGTGTGATTCAAGAAAGGGTTGAGTATCCCACTTGGGGAGGCAATACTTTCTTGAATCTTGAGTGCTTTTTATGGTTGCCAGTGAAAGCAGTCCAATAGAGTAAGTGCTATTGGGGCATGCTTGGCTCATGTGATTGTTTATGAATTGAATATCTTTTAGCTCTCACATTTTGGTATCACTTATATCTTGTTCATTTGTATCTATTTGTGTATTGTGTAATCATTGTAATATCTTTTGTAAGTACTTGTAATTTTTGGTTTGGGGTAGTTTCAAAATCACTTCACTTGTAAAACTTTTGTAATTGAACCACCCTTAAACTTAGTTGACCCCATTGCCCAACCTTAGGCACTAGACTTAGTTGACTTAGGGAAAGGGTTGATTGACATATAGATAGACTTGCACTTTGCATTTGCTGCCTTAGCATCTTAGGTTAGTTTTCCCCCATTTAGCCTTTAACAAATTAAAAACAACTCCTAGAACCATAAAGTTAAATCACATCTAGTAACTAGGGACTACCCCCCTTGGCTTCCCTAGGAATAAGCCTAGAAGGAAGAGGTTCCAGTCAAGGTGACAGTGTGGACTGAGAACCTAGGCATTGTGCCTCCAAGGACACACTAAGTGAGCTGTACTTTGTTCACGTTTGCAAGTGTGTATTAGGACGGCAACAGAGAGGACACATGGCTCATAGATCGTGGTGCCTCCAAGCACATGACAGGTCAAAAATACATTCTCTCTTGTATTTCAGAAAAGAAGTTTTCTCAGAAAGTGACACTTGGAGATGATTACCAATATCCCATCAAGGGAGTGGGAGAATCAAGATACCAGCTAAATCCAGGGAACTCAATAAAGATGAAGGACGTACTCTTTGTACCAGGTTTGACAAAGAACCTACTCTCCATTTCTGCTTTAGAAAAGAAAGGATTCAGAGTTGCCTTTATAGATGGAGAAGTCCTCATGTGGGCTAAAGGAGAAACCCTAAATGAAGCAATCATCATTGGAAGAGAAGAAAATGGCTTGTATAAACTAAAGGGTCACTCAGAAGCTGCCATGACCCACGCCATTGAAAACTCATGTAAACTTTGGCATAGAAGATTAGCTCACATCAATTACAAGGCGCCACCATACATATGCAAAGTTGTCACAGGTCTACCAGAATTCAAAATTGACCATGAAGGCTTGTGCAATGGATGTGCGCAAGAGAAGAACATCAAGAACCCTTTTCCGAAGAGAGATAGCAAAGCAAAAGGAGTCCTAGAGCTCATTCATTCAGATGTATGTGGCCCAATGTCATCGTCCTCCATTAGTGGGTATGTATACTATGTATCATTTATTGATGATTATTCTCGTAAGACCTGGGTGTATTTCTTGAAATCTAAAAATGAAGTGTTCAGCAAGTTCAAGGAATTCAAAACCTTGATAGAGAACCTTTCCGAAAGAAAGATCAAGATACTCAGGTCAGATAATGGAGGAGAATATACCTCAAAAGAGTTTGTGAGCTTCTGCAAAGATGTTGGGATCAAGAGGGAATTCACAACTCCCTATAATCCTCAACAAAACGGTGTAGCTAAACGAAAGAACAGAACGATAATGGAAGCTATGAAGACTATGATCCATGATCAAGATCTTCCAATGTGCTTATGGGCAGAAGCAGCAATGACAGCCGTTTATGTGCAAAACCGATTATCCCATAGTGCACTTGGGTTCAAGACCCCTGAAGAGATGTTCACCGGAAAGAAGCCAGAGGTAAGCCATCTCAAAATATTTGGCTGCCCAGTTTTTATACATATTCCAAAAGAGGAGAAACAAGCTAGAACCTTCAGGAAAGAAGGGAATATTTGTGGGATACTGTGAGGTATCCAAGGCCTTCAGAATTTACATACCAGGTCACCGCCACATTGAGATCAGTAGGGATGTGACTTTTGATGAAGATGCAGCGCTCAAGAAATCGAGAAGATGTCAGCTTGAAGAAGTACATGAAGAGGAACCCGTAATCCCCAGAACTACAGAATCAATAAGGGAGGTTCCCAAATCTGCAGAACCAGTGAGGGAAGACGTAGTTTCCCCTGATGAGGAAATTCCAGAAGACCATGACATGGTAGAATTTCAAGAACCGCCTCAGATGACAATCCTCCATAAAAGAAAGCAAGCTTGGGCTAGAGAACTCATTCAAGATGGAGAGAAGTATGGTGTTCCCCAAGGAACCACGAGACAGGTGAAAAGACCAAAGCCATTCTCCAGTTATACGGCTTTGATGTGTGACCTCCTAGAGAAGGAGCCTACCTGCTTTGAAGAATCCATTCAGATGAAAGAATGGGCAGACGCAATGATAGAGGAATACCAATCCATAATAAAGAATGATGTATGGGAAATAGTTCCCAGACCGAAGAGTAAAGACATGGTATCCTCCAAATGGCTCTTCAAAATAAAACACGCTGCTGACAGAAGTATTGAGAAGTATAAAGCAAGATTCATCGCTCGTGGCTTTTATCAAAAGTAAGGCATTGACTATGAAGAGACATTCGCTCCTATAGCCAAATACACTTCAATCAGAACCATCATAGCCCTTGCAGCTAAGATGAAGTGGAAGTTGCACCAGATGGACGTAAAGACAGCCTTCCTAAATGGTGTCATCGAAGAGGAAGTGTATATAGAGCAACCTCAAGGATTTGAAGTTGAAGACAGGAAGTCTCATGTCTGCAGGTTGAAGAAAGCATTATACGGATTGAAGCAAGCTCCTAGAGCTTGGTATGGCCGGATAGATAGTTTCCTGACGAGCTTGGACTTTACCAAGAGTAAAGCAAATTCTAACCTCTACTTCAAGGTTATGAACGATGAGCTAGTGATATCACTGCGATATGTGGATGACTTATTCTTAACAGAAGAAGAAAATCTCATCATTGAATGTAAGAAGAGACTCGCTTCAGAATTTGAGATGAAAGACCTTGGCCTAATGCACTATTTCTTAGGTCTTGAGGTATGGCAGAGTCCAGAGAGGATCTTCCTTAACCAAGGGAAGTATGTAGTCGAAATCCTGAAGAGATTCGACATGTTGGAATGCAAGACCATGAATACACCCATGGAAGCGAAGTTGAAGCTGTTGGTCGACACTTAGTCAGAATTGATTGATGCCAGTTGTACAGACAGATTATTGGATCGTTGATGTACCTGACGAACACCAGACCAGACATTTGTTTTGCCGTGAACACCTTGAGTCAGTTTCTGGTAGAACCCAGACATGTTCACATAGTGGCTGCAAAACATGTGATGAGGTACCTTAAGGGTACAATAGATTGTGGTCTCAGCTATGATAGAGATCATGATTTCACATTGAGTGGATATACCGATGCAGATTGGGCAGGAAGTGTTTCTGACAGAAAAAGCACTTCAGGATGTTGTTTCAGTTTGGGATCAACCATGATCTCATCGCAGAGTAGAAAGCAATCCAGCATTGCTCTCAGCACAGTGGAAGCAGAATACATTGCTGCATGTTCTGCCAGTTGTGAAGCTATATGGCTTCGAAAGTTGTTGACCAGTCTATTTGACCTAGAGATGGAAGCAACTACAATCCTATGTGACAACCAGAGCTGCATAAAGATGACAGAGAATTCTGTATTCCATGACAAATCGAAGCACATAGAGATCCAATATCATTACATCCGTGACATGGTGCAAAGAGGAGCCTTAAAGCTCCAGTACATTAGCACGGATGAACAGGTTGTTGATGTGTTGACTAAGCCTCTATCTCGTGTAAAGTTTGATCACTTTCGAGATAAGCTTGGCATAGTCCGAAAGGACCTTCCTCGAAAGGGGGAGTAGTTGTTGTGATAAGACATCTCTTGCTTCCAGCTTTATTGCTGTGACATAAAGCAAGACGATGTGATGAGACTAGAACTGTGCTTCCGTCTTAACAGCTGCGACGTAACGCCAGTCTAGTATCCTACTTCCAGCTTTATTGATGTGACGTAAAGCCAGTCTAGTATCCTACTTCCAACTTGATTGATGTGACGTAAAGCAGGACGAGTATCTTGCTTCCAGCTTTATTGTTGTGACGTAAAGCGAGACGTTGAGATGAGACTAGTACTGTGCTTCCGGCTTGACAGCTGTGACGTAAAGCCAGTCTAGTATCTTGCTTCCAACCTGATGGTTGTGACGTAAAGCAAGACGATGTGATGAGACTAGTACTGTGCCTCTGGCTTGACAACTGTGACGTTAAGCCAGTCTAGTATCTTGCTTCCAGCTTAAGTGCTGCGACGTAAAGCAAGACGTTGAGATGAGACTAGTACTGTGCTTCCAGCTTGAGATGTTGTGACGTAAAGCCAAACTAGTATCTTGCTTCCAGCTCGATTGCTGTGACGTAAAGCAAGACGAGTATTGAGCATCCAGCTTGACAGCTGTGATGTAAAGCCAGTCTTGTATTATGATGACCCAGCCTCGTGTTGTGATGATGATGATGTATTAGTTTTATACTAATTCATATTGATGCAGATGATGATTGCATTCCTTTGAGAATGACGATGTTGTCGATGCAGAAAACTTCCGATGATTTATAGATACGCTAGTCGGTGTTCCAAGATGATATTGATGATGTTGTCCTCTCACCCACTTGATGTTGTTGATGATGTTGTCCTCTCTCTTTCACCTGATGTTGTTGAAGAATACCCTTCTTGTTAAGGGGGAGTGTTGAAATAATGTAACTGCAAAGTGTATTCTTATTATTTGATATATTATTCATTGGATCAATCCCCATTGTGGATTGATCATGTCGGCTATTGTAAAAGGACCAAATCCCCTTTTGCGGATTGGTCATAATGTAATTGTAAAAGGCAAAAGAAGAAGTCGGCCCCAGAATATATCAAAGAGGCCTCAAAATATAATAAAGGTGGTTATAACTACCCAGATTAAGAAGTCGGCCCTGCTAGTGAAGAGACACTTCACACGTGGCAGATTAGTATAAATAAGAAGGCTAGCGCCTCACTTAGACACACCTCACTTGCTCATTAAGAGACAAGTTTCGGAACTGCAATTAGAGAAGAGAGAGAGAGAGTGGCACATCTTTGGGAGAGGATCTTCTGTATTAGCTTGAGTTATCTTGGCATTGTATTGGCTATCTATAATAAGAAAGTTTTGTTGGGTTTTCTTCCCCTAGAGGGTTTCCCAGGATAAATGTTGTGTCTCTTGTGATTGTGTATTTCTCAGTGATCTTGTATTATGCTATTGTTATCTATTGAAATGCAAAGAACTATAATAATGGCTTAAACATTAACAGTAATGAGTTCGAGTATCATGGTATGTGTCACTTTGATCCTCAAAACCTTTGAATATGTGCATTTAATTCCTTTTGTTTCTAACAAATGCTTGGATCTTATACTTGTCCACTTGACCATGTCTGGGGGGGATGACAGGATTCCCTAGTAAGCCTGTGCCCATAGGTTTTGAGTTGCCACTAGGGGGATTTATGAAAAGTCATCGTCCATTCCCATCATATTTATTATGACCACTTTTTCATCTTGCTTCCCGCTCATCCACCCCATTACACTGGTCCGGGCATTGGGTTGGCCAATCATTTAAGGGTTACACCTTGCCTTGTGGGAAGAAGGGGCTAGAGGCCCAGAAGGTAAAAGCAAGCTGGCAAAAGATAAAAGCCAAGAAATAAAACTTCGAGACGCTTCGCCCAGGGATCCCCGAGAAAGCAATAAAAAGCCTCTCAGCAAGAAATAAGAGGGACCCATAAAAATAATAAAACCAGACCTAGTCAGAGGATAGGGGGTCTCATCACGAGCCAGCCTATTAGGTCCATGGGTACCTAGCAGTATGACACTGCTAGGAGCTGGTTACCACGCCAGGGTAGTGGCTCTTGGTTGCATGGCCAAGATAAAGGGGGTCTCATCACAAGCCAGCCTTCTCATTTCTGTGAAAGTGCTTGTGGGTAACATTGCCCCCACTAGTCACCACGCCAGGGCAGTGTCCCCAGATTAGCTTCTTGAAGAAAAAGCAATAAAGAATAAAAAATAAAAGGCATGAATGGGCTTGGAAAAACATTGCATCCAGGACAGGTGCAGCTCATCTTCTACAAAGGCACCCACAGGTAAGCCCTGCATTTCCCTGCTTTCATTGCACCCCTTGTCAAGACATCCCTTATCCACCTCACCCATTTACATGATTTGGATTTAATCTCTTCCGGAAACATCCATTTTCCAGCAGACACTAGCCCAATAGGACACTCTGTCACTTCCTCCAAACTTGCATTGCATACTTGTATAATGTCTTTGAGCACTTGACTAAGGTAAAAGGGGTTTTATGCACATGTTTAATAATATTGATGATTAGATGTTATTGACATTGCTATGATCCCTGTGACTTATGAGCCCATGGAGGGTGTATCTGTTGATGTGCGGGATCATGCCCAACGGACAGGTACCACATTAGACAGGTACACATGGGGAGATGATTAGTTCGGACCTCCATGGGGCTGAAGAGCCCACCCGATGGATGTTGAGACCCCAACAGGGGGCAGAGACAGGGCAGAGTGTTTGCACCAGGGAAGAGCAAAAGGATCCACCAGAGGCAGCTGAGCAGACCTGCACCTAGGGGGGTTGTGCCCTTTTCATTGGAATGTTGGCCTTGGAAGGCCTAGGACATCACCCAGGAGGTTCATGACGTCATCCTTGCTTCATGGACGTTTTGGCAGACAGACAGGGCAGTTTGGCACGTGTGGCAGGTTGGAGAAGCCCTGCGAGGGCTAACGTTTTGCTCCAGGAGGCTGCATTTGCCCTAAAAAGGGCTAACGTCACCCTAGAAGGGGCATGACGTCTTGCTTTTGCTTGATTAGGGTTTAGTTTATAACATTTTAATGTAAAACAATATTATTGTGTATTTTGGCCTTGTCGGCCTTTAGATGACCTAAAATTTAATTAAGGTCATTTGTATTGTATAAGTAAGAGAGAAAACTCTCTTTTTCATCATCATCTTTCACTCACCACTTGGTGAGGTCTGAAATTTGCGCCCTATTCTAGGGTTTTGGCTGAAATTCTAAGGCGCACTTGTTGAAGGAAGCTTGTTTTGGCTATTTTTGGCATTTCTCTTGGTGGAAGGTTTACAACTAGGCTATGGCTATGTGATTTCTTGGTTAAATGTAAGTGAATTTCTGCAACACTTCTTGATTGAATGGTTATGGTACTATTTACTTGCATTTGTTATTATAATTCGCTAAATTAAAACCCTAGGTGACAAGCACGTGCTAAGGTCCTTGTCTCATGTCCCTACCAAGTTAAAGAGCCATTTGATTTTGTTGAAGTTAGATAGAGCCTTGCCATAGCAACACTCTAATCCTATTCTTCTAGCCTAGCCGTATTTTACTTGTTGTTGAGTTAAGGAAGGAGAAAACGCACTAAGGCCTAAGGTTTCTACACCTTAGTGAGTTGTTTTCCCTAGGGTTTGATTGATGAAGCCTTGCCATAGCAACACTTCATCATCAAACTCTCTTGTCCTTAGCCATCACTCAAGCTAGCCGTTTTGTTCTTGTCAATGAGTTGAAGAAGGAGGAGAAAGCACTAAGGCCTAGGGTTTCTACACCTTAGTGAGCCTTTCTCCCCTAGGGTTTCATTGTTGAGGCCTTGCCTTAGCAACACCTCAACATGTAACCCTCTTGTCTTCAGCCATATCTTTTCTTGCTCAAGCTAGCCGTTTAAAATTTGTCTTTTGAGCTAGAGAAGGAGGAAGACCCACTAGGGCCTAGGACATCTGCACCATAGTGAGTCGTCTCCCCTGGGGTTTGACTTGTTGAAGCCTTGCTATAGGCTTATAGCAACACTTCAACATCAAAACATCTTGTCTCTAGCCCTGTTATTATCATTTCGTCCCTTCAACATTTGTACCCCTTTTTGACTCCATTTGCCCTAATAAAGCACTGATCTAAGACCTCCATTGTTTGAGTACCTTGGTCACAACTTCAAACAACCAAATACTTTGAACAACTACCTAACCTTCTAACCCTAGCGTAGACTAACATCTACTAACCCTACTACTTCCATTGTTTATTTATGCTATACTTACACCATTGCAGCATTTGTATCTTTACAAGCAATTGAATGATTAGATAAGGCGTTGTTTCTTAATGTTGATATTGCTACATTTTGATTGCCATTAGCATTTATTATGAAGTGATATATTGTAATCATTGCCATTGTACAACTTTGATTTGCTTCATCAATAATATTGTTTATCAATTGCTTTACATCAGAAGTCCATAACTATATGAAGTACTAACCAAGCAAGTGATCTTGCATATGCATAGTTTCTTTGTTGCTTTGTCTCGGGTAGGTACACTTCTTGGTTACTATTTCCGGTTATCTTTTATCTTTATTGGCTATTAAGCCGGACTTTCTGATCGGTGGTGACTTGTGAGGGGGAATTTATCACTTAGCCTTTTAAGCCCTTGCCTTCTCAAAACCCCAGGTCACCAGGGACATCTCCCCTGGGACTTACCTCCCTAAACAGAAAGAGCTATCCCATTGAGGTGATAGTGGTGGGATAGTCTCAGTTACGCCAGTTTGCCTTCCTTTCATCCATCTTCTACCTTAACTACAAACTGTGCGATAACAAGCCCACACTATCTTTGGATAGTCTAACCACTAGAAGGTAGATTGAGAGGATTTGCTAAGTTGTAGTTGCAGTTGCAACCAGTTTTTGCTACAGTAACGAAACCCTAACCCTCTTGTTGAGGCACCTTAAGTGAAGAGATTGACCTAATTTATGGATAGCCTAGTGTGCCCTAACCTCGCGCACCTCCTGGTACTCTCAACAAGCTAAGATGCCAAGTTTGAGTTTTTGAACAAAGTCAAAGGTTGACCAAGTCAAAGTAGTCATGACTTACTCTATGAAGTCAAAAAACAAGTTAGAAGGGGCTTCTAACTTCAGAGCATGGAAGACAAGGATTGATCTCATCCTTGCCAAGAATAAAGTGTTGGATATCGTGAAAGGAAAGATCGTAGAACCACAGTTTGAAGAAGGAAAAGAGAAGGAACCTCAGAACGTTGCAATTATGGAGAAGTTCAAGGACAGTGACATCAATGCCATGAGTATCATAGTGGACTCTATAAAAGACCACTTGATACCCTACATCTCTCATCTTGACTCATCTAATAAAATGTACGATGCCCTAACAAACCTCTTCTCAATCAGAAACATTGGACAAGTAATGAGTCTGAAGAATGAGCTTCGTGACATGAAAATGAATGATGATGACAGCATAGCATCATACCTTGTGAGAATCTCTCAGTTAAGAGATCAACTACAAGCTATTGAAGAAATCATCTCAGAGAAGGAACTGGTAAATATAGTACTCAATGGCCTTCCCAAGACATGGGATGCATTTGCCGCAAGCATGAACACAAGAAAGGAGTATCCCACATTTGAAGAACTTTGGAATTGTTGTGCACAAGAAGAATCAAGCATTAGCACAAAAGAGAAATCCCAAAAGAAATACGATGATCAAGCTTTTACAAAAAACTTCAAGAATTTCATAAATAAGAAGAAGTTTGGCTCAAAGAAGAAACCAAATCAAGAAAAGGATATGTCAAAGATACAATGCTTCATTTGTCGAAAATATGGTCACTACAGGAACCACTGTCCTGAGTTAAAGAAAAGGAAGGAAAGAGACGCAGCCATAGTTGTCGAAGAAAGAGAACCCTCAAAGAAGGCCAAGTAGGATAAAACAAACTTCTTCTTCTAAGACAAGGTAACAATATTCCTCATAATTCTTGTGCATACCATGTTTACATAGTTTCTGTACATATCTTGCATATCTATTTCTTAAAAGATAAGACGTTCACGTACCTATGGAAGAATAAAAAGATAAGGATTGTTATCACAATAACTACAAGTCAAGCAATACACATGAGAAGATGAAGTACATTGACAATCCTTGGTAACAATTCCTGTGGAAGCTATTATATAAGCAACAACTGCCAGATAACTCGAAATCAGAATCAAACTTGAAAAGACCCAGAAGAAGTCAAAACAAAAAGAAGTCAGCAATCAAGAGGAAATTGGAAAAAGACGTGTGACACTTTGCAGAAGGCAATAAGGATGGAGATGGAAGCGTGGACTCTCTTAGATGGAGGGAGCTGATTACAAAATTCCAAAAGAAGAGCGTGCACTAATGAAGCAAGGATTAGGAGGGAGCTAATCCTAAATAATATGATCTATTGAGGATTATGAAGTATCTATCCATGTTCCCATTGAAAGTAGCAGCCATGAAAAGCAGCACATGTTCAGTCTGACTTTAGAAGAAGTCTTCTTCAAAAAGAAGCCTTAAAGTATCCCTAGTTGTCCATTCACATCTATGATCCTATGATGAAAGGAAGAAGTCGAAATCTTCAGGGCATGGAATCTATAGAAAACTCCATGGACCCAAAAGCTAAAGAGAAACATGAGGAAGAACATGAAGATTCTGAGAGAAAAAGAAAAGCCAGAACAACCAGTCATTATATCGAAAATCACAAGACTACCAGCTTGGTTTGAACCCACTAGAAGCAATCAAGTAGAAGAAATGGAAGTTGAGATGAAGAACAGTGTATGAAAGACTTATGAATGGAAGCATTGCGAGATTCAGAACTAGAGGTTCTCCCAGATGGAGGGAGAAGACTATGATGATAGCTTGTTTCAGTAACTAGACATACCTCTACTTGAGCCATTATATCTTCTGTAATATCCATGGGTTGGACTTTACATCAGATGAATGTAAGGATTGTTCTCCTCAACAGAGTAATTGAATAAGAAGCGTATGTAGAGCAACCTCAAGGTTTTGAGGTATACCAGAAAGAGACCCTTGTATGCAGATGGAAGAAGATCTTATATGGATTCAAACAACTTGATGTAGACCCTTTCATACACAGTAGAAGCGTGTTGAAAACTTTCTATAACAGAGATAATATATCAGAATGGTTACTCAGAAGTTCAAGATGATGGATTGCTAATCCATGACAAACTCTCATGATGACAGAAGAAGTGCTACTTGGATACCTTTCAGTTTGAGCCTTGCCACGATGTCATGAGCTAGCAGGAAACAAAAGTGTTGAATTCAACCATGATATATTGTAATGATCAGAGCTATATGAATCCTCCAAAGAAAACCAGTGTTCCAGACAGACCGAAGTACATTGAGATCAAGCATTACATTCTCCATGATGAAGTCCAGAAAAGAGAAGTGGCCCTCCAATATATCTTCACAGATGAGCAGATATCATATATCTTGGTAAAGCCTCTGTCCAAGATGATAAAGTTTGCGTACTCAAGAAACAAGTTGGAGCTCATGGAGACAACTTCCTTATTGAAAAAGGAAGAGATTACTCCCAGGTTGGGAGGGAGCACTGATGTGTTATTGATTTATGGACAGTCATTTTTCAGTTCGAAAAATGGTCCAGGATGAGCAGTTCCTTTCCAATTCAAAAAGTGGTTTGAGATTTCTGACAGACAGGCATTTTCCAATTCGGAAAATGGTCCAGATCGGACAGTCATTTTCGTAACTGCAAAGAGTATTCTATTTTATTATTGATGTATTATTCATTAGATCAATCCCCTTTTGTGGATTGATCATGTCGGGCATTGTAAATGACCAAATCCCCTTTTATGGATTGGTCAAACTCTAATTGTAATATGCATAATGAGAAGTCGGCCCCCAGAATTAATTAAAGTGGTTATAACCACCCAGAAGGAGAAGTCGGCCTTGCCAGTGAAAAGACACGTCCTTTCAGCACCTGCCAGATTGTATAAATAAAGGAGGCTACCGCCTCATTTGTTCACTCACTCACTTGTTCATCAAAGCGCAAGTTTTGGAGCTGCAGTTGGAGAAGAAGGAAGAGAGATAGAGGCGCATACTTGAGAGAGGACTTTCTGTATTGTTTGGTTTATTCTCTTGGCATTGTATTGGCTATCTATATTAAAGAAGTTTTTGTTGGGTTTTCTCCCCCATGAGGGTTTCCCAGGATAAATGATGTGTGTCTTGTGATTGTGTATTTCTCAGTGATCCTATCTATGCTATCATTATCTAGTGAATTGAAAAGAAACCTAATAATAGCTTAAACTCTAACATGGTATCAGAGCTAAGTTGAAGAGAGCATCTTTCACAAGAAGAAGAAAAACGTCACTATTGTCATACATGAAAATTAGGGTTTTTATTGAAGAGGAATTTCAGCCCAAAAGCCATCTAGAAAAGTATGCCCTTCCTCAAGGAACTCTTTGGCACCTTCAGCGCACTTTTTCAGTGGTTAGATCTCCCGGAAAGTGAAACCCTAGTTTTCACTAGTAACAGAAGTACCAGAAGTACTAGAAAACCAGAAGTACCAGAAAACCAGAAGCACCAGTCCACAAATCCGCTGGTTAAGTTTGACGGGGCAAAAATTTGGATTTTCATAAATCTGACTGTATCAACGTACTCGCCTAAACTCAGCGCTTCCAGCCCCTGGATCAGAATTTCAAAATTTGAAGTTTGAAAAATTAGGGTTTCCTCATAAAACCCTAAGTTGCAGTTGCAATTGTAGTTTCAGAATAAGTTGCAGTTGCGGTTGCAGTTTCAGTATCAGTTGAAGTATCAGCTATAGTACCAGTTGCAGTCACCCTTGAAGTTCTTAAGACTTGGTAATTATTACCGCTGCTACCAGATGGTGCCACTACCAGCGTGCTATCAGAGGTATGTACTCACATATGTTTAAATGGTTAAGCTTTAAAGGGTATTGAAGGGATCTCTTGCCATAGATCCAGAAGGATCTCAAGATCCAACACATTCAGAGGGATAATGCAACCCAGGTTTGATTATTCTAAATATGCATCTATTTGTTATGACATTATTTTGATCTAAGTTGCATGTTGAAGCTATGACCATCATACTAACCTTTGATCAAAATCTAAGTCAAAGTATTAGATTGATTAAAGTTAAGATCATAGAGTTTATTCTCTAACCCAACCTTCTGTCAAGATAGCATATTGTCCTAGTACAAAAGACAGGTTGAAGAAAGCACCTATCATCTTGAGTGAAGGAGACTTGGAAGAAAAGCAACACTCTCATTCATGAGGACAAGACACCAGGTTCCAGACAGGTCACAAGTGATAGCTCTAAAGGAGCTACTGTGATGATTATTCGTGTCCTTGTTTTATCTACTATTATCAAAAGAGTATTATTCTTGCTTGTTGTTTTGTTGACCTTGTTTCAGGTCACAAGTGATAACCTTGAGGAAGCTATAGTTGCAGAAGGCAACATATTAGATGAGATATGAAGCAGACTATGAACATGACCATATACCCTCATGTACCAAAGAAGATGAAGAAGAAGCTATCTTTTGAGATTCGGAGTATCTCATATGAAGATTGATTGAAAGGAGCAGAAGCCTCCAAAGATGACCAAACATTAGAATAAGAACTCACAGCAGAATTGTTCAAAGGTTAATGAAGTCACCTTGACGAGAAGCAGAACTCGTTTGAAGCCTGACTCAGTCTTTCATATTTAGACTTGGTATTCAACACCAAGAATACCCTGTAAGAGATGATGAAGTCCTTGTAGACTCAGAAGAAATCGAAAGTAAGCTTGATCTCAGAAAGGATCAGATGAAGAGACAACTTCCAAGACTGGGAGACAGATGCCGTGAGAAGACTAGATCCTAGCTTCAGAAACTTCTAGGAGATATGAAATCTACTGGGAAGATTCCCTTGTTTCAGTAACAAGAAGGAAGTCAATCAGAAAGACTAGGATATGGATTCTTTCGTGAGACTACAAGAGAAGTCAGTATTGACTTCCAAGATTGATCTATACAGATCAAGAATGTTCCAGATGTATAAAATCCTGATGTGTGTCTGGAGTATTCTCCCAGCAAGAGAGAGAAGACTATGACGAGACACTTACTCCAGTAATTGAAGAAATAGTTCCAATATTTATGAAGACAACCAGAACAACCATGATTCATATATAGTATGAGATGTAGGGGGAGCAATCCCCATATTTTAAATTAAGTGCTAGTTGGTGCATTACATTAGTTGGGTCATGGAGACATGACTACAATGAAAGATAGAGTTACCTCCATGAAAGAAGAAGAGCTACCTTCAGTATCAGTTATTGAGCTACTCTCAGATGAAGTTGTTGCCATGATGGAGTAGAGGAGTTACTCCCAGACTTCAACAGTCACAGTGAGAATGGAGCAATCATTCTCAATTATAGAGCAGGTGCAAGGGCAGAGTACCAGTTCCAGAAGGAACAGTTGCAGAAAAAGGAGAGAACATACTCTCAAGCAGTGAGACAGATAATGCCTTGCAGAGAGCACATAGAGCTAGCACATGATTGTGCAGATTGAGTTGCAGTTGAGCAAGTGTACCAGATTGGTACAATGTAATGAGAAAATTTGAAGATTGAAGATAGAAAGACTCATGGCTACCAGTTGAAGGAAACTCTGTACATNAAGGAGAGAACATACTCTCAAGCAGTGAGACAGATAATGCCTTGCAGAGAGCACATAGAGCTAGCACATGATTGTGCAAATTGAGTTGCAGTTGAGCAAGTGTACCAGATTGGTACAATGTAATGAGAAAATTTGAAGATTGAAGATAGAAAGACTCATGGCTACCAGTTGAAGGAAACTCTGTACATGTTGAAGCAAGCTCCTAGAGCTTGGTCTGAAAGAATTGGCAGTTTCCTGACAAGCTTGGACCTTACCAAAGAGTAAAGTTGATTCTAACCTTTATCTCAAGGTTATGAATGATGAGCCAGTGATGTTACTACTATATGAAGATGATGTATTCTTAACAAAGCTGAAGAAAAGATCATCACAGATTGCAGAAGAAGCTCGCTATAGAGTTTGATGGAAGACCTAAATGCATTATCTCTTAGGTCTTGAAGTTTGGCAGAGCACAGAGAAGATCTTCCTCAACCAAGGGAAGTATGCAATTAAAATGAAGAGGGTTTACTTGTTGAAATGTAAATCCATGTACACACCCATGGAAACGAAGTTGAAGCTGCTAGTAAATACCTCGTCAGAATTTGTTGATGTTACTCTGTACAGACAGATTATTGGTTCAGTGATGGATCTGACAAATACCAGGATAGATATATGTTTTGCCTTGAGTTAGTATCTGGTGGAACCCAGACGTGTTCACATCGTTGCTGCAAAACATATGATGAGATACCTTAAGGGTATGTTGGATTTTGGTCTCTATTATACTAGATATCATGACTTCAGACTGAGTGGTTACACCGATTCAGATTGAGCTGGAAGTGCTTCTGATAAAAAGAGCACTTCAGGATGTTGTTTCAGTCTGAGGTCAGCCATGACTTCATGGCAAAGTAGGGAGCAATTCAACATTGCTCTGAGCACAGCAGAAGCAGAATACATTGTTGCATGTTCCGCCAGTTGTGAAGTCGTATGGCTTCGGATGTTGTTGACAGATCTATTTGATCTAGAGATGGAAGCCACCACGATCCTATGTGATAACCAGAGTTGTATAAAGATGATGGAGAACCTTGCGTCCCATGATGAGTCGAAGCACATAGAGATCCGATATTTCTTCATTCGTGATATGTTGCAGAGAGGAGCCATAAAGCTCCAATATGTTAGCACAAATGAACATGTTGTTGATGTGTTGACCAAGCCTCTATCTCGTGTAAAGTTTGAGCAATTTCGAGATAAGCTTGGTGTAGTCCTAAAGGACCTCCCTCGAAAGAGGGAGTAGTGTTGTGATGCCAGCCCCATGATGATGATGTGCCAGCCTAGTGTTGTGATGCCAACCTTGTGTTGATGATGTGCCAACCTCGGGCTATGATGATGTGTGTCAGCGTTGTGCTGTCATGATGTGTGCCAGCCTCGTGCTGTCATGATGTTGCCAGTCTCGTACTGTGATGCCAGCTTCATGCTGATGATATTGTGTTGACAGTCTCGTACTGTGATGTCAGCTTCATGTTGTGATGATGTGTTGAGAGTCTCATACTGTTATGCCAGCTTCATGTTGTGATGATGTGTTGCCAGCCTCGCGTTGTGATGCCAGCTTCATGTTGATGATGTGTTGCAAGCCTCGCACTGTGATGTCAGCTTCGTGCTAATGATGTTGTGTTTCCAGCCTCGCGCTGTGATGCCAGCTTCGTGCTGATGATATTGTGTAGCCAACTTCGTGCTGTGATGCCAACCTCGTGTTGAAGACTCTCAGCCTAGTGTTGATGTTGATGATGTTCCAGCCTTCGTGTTGTGATTTGTTTGTTGTCGATGATACTCCAGCCTTCGTGATGTGATGTTGTTGTTGTTGATGATGCTTCACTCTTTGTGTTGTGATGTTGTTGTTGATGTTGTATCAGTCTTGTGTTGTTATTGATGATGATGATGTATTAGTGTTATACTAATCCATGTTGATGTAGATGATGATGATGATGCCACTTCAGCTTCTCACTGATGATGATGATGATGCCACTTCAGCTTCTTGTTGAAGATGATGATGATAATGCCACTTCATCTTCTTGTTGAAGATGATGATGATGATGATGCTACTCCAGCTCCATGTTGTGAACGATGATGATGAGAAAAAATTTCGATGATTTATAGATACACCAGTCAATGTTCCAAGATGTTGTTAATGATGTTGCCCTCTCTCTCGCCTGATGTTGTTGTAGAATACCCGTCTTGTTAAGAGGGAGTGTTGAAATATTGTAACTGCAAAGAGTATTCTATTTTATTATTGATGTATTATTCATTAGATCAATCCCCTTTTGTGGATTGATCATGTCGGGCATTGTAAATGACCAAATCCCCTTTTGCGGATTGGTCGAACCCTAATTGTAATATGCATAATGAGAAGTCAAACCCCAAAATTAATTGAAGTGGTTATAACCACCCAGAATGAGAAGTTGGCCCTGCCAAGGAAAAGACATGTCCTTTCAGCACCTGCCAGATTGTATAAATAAAGGAGGCTAGCGCCTCATTTGTTCACTCACTCACTTGTTCATCAGAGCGCAAGTTTTAGAGCTGCAGTTGGAGAAGAAGGAAGAGAGAGAGAGGCGCATACTTGGGAGAGGACTTTTTGTATTGTTTGGTTTATTCTCTTGGCATTGTATTGGCTATCCATATTAAGGAAGTTTTTGCTGGGTTTTCTCCCCCATGAGGGTTTCCCAAGATAAATGATGTGTCTCTTATGATTGTGTATTTCTCAGTGATCCTATCTATGTTATGGTTATCTAGTGAATTGAAAAGAAACCTAATTATAGCTTAAACTCTAACAGATGTACCATAGACAGTGATTCCCCTTGTGGCCAGTGTGGGGGAATGTTTTAAGACAATCATTCTTCTTGGCAGTCACTCTGAGTAGTGGTCAAGTAGAATGGTCTGCCTCGTCGGGCAGTCATTCTTTCGAAATTCACAGCTGTGAGCAGTTTTGAAGAATGGCCTATTTTGGAGATTGGTGTAGGACAGTCATTTCCTTAGGAAATGGTCCGGACAGTCATTCCCTAGGGCAGACTCATTCTCTCCAAGTTGCATTATGTTTAGTGCCGAAGGAATGGCCCAATTAGGTGAATGGTCTAGGTTCAGCAATTAGGGACAGGCATTCCCTAGGGCAGACTCATTCTATCTAGGTTGCACTATATTTAGTGTCGGAGGAATGGCCCAGTTAGGTGAATGGTCCAGGCTCAGAAATCAGGGACAGTTATTCTTCTATGCTTGAGAAGAATAGTCCAAATAGCTCATGGTTGATGTTTTACTTTCTGAGGGCAGTTGCTCTTCCGGATCTCACAGATGTGAGTGGAAGAATGACCCAGATAACTCAGTTTATATCATGATATTGTTTTCGGTGCAGGTTGATATCAGATGATATGATTGTTATGGAGACTGTATGTCTCTGGACAGTAGATGTATGCTACTGTGGTGGATGTGTTTGTGACTATGTGTCACTGATTAAGTAGTCGTGTGCTACTTGGTGTGGTAGTGTACCATTGGATTGTAGTTGTGTACTATTATGGATAGACACAGTTGTGTTCTATTGAATGACATTGTTTTGATTGCCATGTAGACTATCAGTAGTGTTAAAAATGATTATCCGCTAGATGGATAGTCAGTGTGCTTGTGGACAGACATTTTCCAGGCAAGAATGGTCCAGATAGAACAGATTGTTGGTGGACAAGTATTCTCTCTATGGAGAATGGTCCAGGTTGACAGTTTGTTGACATGTCATGGACTAGTATTTTCCTAAGGCACAGATTGTGGCCCGATTAGGAAAATGGTTCAGGACCGATATTTTCTAAGGCCTATAGGTTGAGACGAATCTCTATGATACATATGACTCGATTAGAAAATAGTCCTAGATTGACATTCCTATAGGAATGGTCTCTGTAGTCCATGGTGTAGCTTTTAGCATCTGTTGGGACAGTCATTCTTCTAGGACGTATGTCCGGATTAGAAGAATGGTCCTTATATCACTCTGTGGAGTGAGTGACTTATTCAGCATCATGCATGATTATGCAGATGGAGTATGGCTTCAAGAGATGATGCAGTTGATGCTATCAGATGATAGTGATGATGGTGCTCGTGATCTTATCATGAGATAGTTTGTACGGCTATGATGATGCTACCGGTTGAATGGTATGTTTGTGCTCAAGACCATTGCCTTCAATACCTCCCTAGCTAGGAGGGAGTGTTGATATTATGGTAGCTGCGGGAGGTATTTACCTCCACGTGTTACCCTGACGAGAATAGAATATTCTGGGAAGCAAGAAGACACCCTAAAGTATTGAACATAACCCTAGAAGACAAGTCGACTCAAGGAAATATTTAATATTAAGTGTTTAGCCTCCAGAATGAGAAGTCGGCCCAGACAGCTCAGGAAAAACAGTGTAAATACAGGAAGCCAAATCTCATTTGGTACAGACGGCTCGCAACTACAAAAGTGAAGAAGTGCACACTACAGAAACTGGGTAAGTGCGCAACTCTAAGGAGTAGTTGCAACTACTGCAACCTGTATTCTCGGTTTAGGCTTGGACTTTCTATTGGTTATGGTTTGGAATTTCTTCCCTGTATGCTTGCTCTGGAGAGAGGTACGCTACATTGATTGGCTATTAGGCCTAGAGTTTGCTTCCGAAATCATTCTCTGTCAAGGTTAAGGCGATCGGGGGTGGCTTCGGCCTAAGGTTGGGTGACAATATTGCTATATTGTCTATAGTTAAATGAGCACATCTATTACTTTCTAACACCTTGGAGGGTGAGATTCTTTATGGATGAATCTCTTTGGGGATTGAGATTCCTTGTGTAGGTGGGTCTCCTTGTTGAAGTGAGACCTCCTCTTTCCTCCTTTAGCATGAGCAGCTAGGGCTTGATCTTCATCCCTTAATAGTACTACTTCTCGGTTAGCCACTCTTGCTTCTTCTTGAACACATTCTTCCGAAAAACTGTCAAATTGTAGTTTCTCCTTTCTGGCACAAATAGTTTGGATGAATGCATCCCAAGGTCTTGTGAGACCATTAAGAGTTGTCATTATGAGTTCATCTTCAACTAGGTTGTCTCCAATTGCTTCTAGTTGTTCCTTGAATTGAGAAACCCTAGAGAAATAGTCATGAACGGTTTCTCCTTTCTGCATCTTTGTATTCTTGAGTTGGGTCCTAAAGTTCATCTTCCAGTTAATGTTCCTTCCTTCATACATTCTAGTTAGGGCATCAAACATTTCTTTTGGAGTATTCTTAGAAGACACTTGAGGGATCAAGTGGTCTTTAATAAAGTCTACAATGATTCTTTTGGCCCTAACCATACCCTTCTTGTACTTAGCTTTAACTATAGCTACTGCGGGTTCTGGTACATTTTCCTTGATGAATCTTGCAAGGTCATTCTCTTCAAGAATGAGTGCAATCCTATACTTCCAGGCACGGAAGTTATCCACACCTTCTAACTTGTCAACAAGCTTGGTGCTTGCAGACATCTTGACCTGGAGCTAAGAAAATGACCAAAAATTGAAAGTGCTCAGAAATTAGATTTGAACTTACCAAGAGATGTGTCAGGTTGAGGCGACTAGCCTGGTGTAGTCTGTTTTCAAAAAATCCAAATTTTACCCCTTGAAACTGAGCTTGCGCAAATTTGGACTGGTACTTCTGGTACTTGTTCTGGTTTCCTAGTTTTCTAGTACCAGTGAAAACTAGGGTTTCACTTTCCGGAGGCTTTGGCCACTGAAAATGTGTGCTCAAGCTGGCAATGCGTTCGCTAGGCTAGGGCACACTTCCCTAGGTAGTTTTTAGGCTGAAATTCTCTTCCAACAAAAAGCCCTAATTTTCTTTTACGACAACAGTGACGTTTTTGGTAACCCAGTGAAAGGTGATCTATTCAGTCAAGCTTTGATACCATGTTAAATTTAGAGTTGCTATTAAGTTCTTTTCAATTTACTAGACAAGAATAGCATAAGCAGGATCACTGAAAGATACNGAGGGCACACTAAGTGAGCCGGACTTAGCTCACGTTTGCAAGTGTGCATTAGGGCGACAACAGATACCATGTTAAATTTAGAGTTGCTATTAAGTTCTTTTCAATTTACTAGACAAGAATAGCATAAGCAGGATCACTGAAAGATACACAATCACAAGGTACACAGCATTTATCCTGGGAAACCCTCATGGGGGAGAAAACCTAGCAAAAACTTCCTTAATATATTTTTCCAATACAATGCCAAGATAATAAACCAAACACAAGAGAATATCCAACACTAAGCAATGTGCCTCTCTCTTCCTTCTTCTGGCAACTGCAGCTTCCTTCAAACTTGCGCACTAGATGAGTGACTTGAGTGAGTGAGCTAATGAGGCGCCTTCCACTTTTATTTATACTGGTTAGCAGGCGCTAGGGTGGTGTCTCATCATCAAGCAGGGCCGACTTCTTCACTTAGTGGCTGAAACCACTTTAATTATGCCTGGGGGTCGACTTATTAATTAGTAGCATATGATTAGGGTTTGACCAATCCACAAAAGGGGATTTGGTCTTATACAAGGCCTATCATGATCAATCTACAAAAGGGGATTGATCTATAAGATAATAGCTCAATAATAAGTAGAATATTATTTGCAGTTACAATATTTCAACATAGTCTGCCTCCTCCTCCACTAGTACTCCCACCTGAAATCCCTGTAAGGGTTAAATCTACTACCATGAATAGTATCCTGCATAGGCGTCCAAGTGAAGTCACGGCCTGCAAATGCACTACCATAATCGATCTCAAATGTCAGAAAAGGAAATCTATCCCGATCACTGGCAATGACTCTGGGCTGCTCATGGACTCTAGACATCTCTCCACTAGATAGCTATGTCACCTGCATTGCCCCATACTCAGAAGATATCACCAGAAAGTGCGTAAACTGGTCAATCATCGCAGACAAACTATTTGTCCACTGTACCCTCAGTAAACCTGTGATGCAATCTGTCCACATGCTCTCCCACTCTCGCCCAAAAATGACCAAAGACCGCATCTATCCAATGGAATGAGTGTGCCCCAACTTACTCTGCTAACAAGCTGTATACTCCCCTACATCGTATGCAAGGCCTCTCCATGTGAACCTCTCTCGGATCTGCCTAGACGATGTGAAACACTCTCTTCTCCTAGCACTAATCTGCAAGATGCTGATACAAGAATCTATCTGATTGCCCCTGATAAACCAGGCGATCATAAGCTGCATAAACTTGGTCAACTCCTTAGAAGTCCACTCCTCCAAGAAACCAATCCTCAGCATCCCAAGAGTAAACTCTAGAAAGTGAAAACTAGTCATCTCATCTGTATCGGCTGCCGAGTTGTCAACCACTGCAGTCCCAGGGTCCCAAGCTAATCTCCTCGAGGAACCATCATACTGACGTTGCGCCACTCTAATCATAATTCTCTGACCCTCATGTCTAGACTATAGCCTCCACTCCTAGAACACCAAGTTGTAATGTCTAGAAGACCCGACCCCACAACTATGGATTATATCCTGCAGATGCGCCTGAGTCGAATCAAAGTCTGCAAGTCCACTGCCATACCCGATCCTGGGTATCGACAAAGAAAGCCTATCCTGCCATATAGCATGTGCCCCACCATTTCCTCTCGTAGCGTCCCAAGAATGAAATGAGCCAATCATATGAGTTCCTCAAACCCACATCCAAACTAGAAGTCCGCTATGCCTCATACCAACCGACTCCAGTAGTGCTACACTGATAACCATTGGAAGCCTAATATGTCGAGTCTCGCATCTCACTGATGGAAACAAGGTACTAGGAGTCAACTCTCCTCCTGCCAATCTGCATAACCCCTGCCAAATATATTGGAAAATGTGTTGTCCCGAACACTGTCAACGTACTCAACCAACCCACGGAGTCCAAACACCTCTCTGAAAAACAACTTTGCTATCTGTGGTGCATCATACTCTAATGGACTCGCGAAGAAATGTGCCAACTAGGTCCACCGACCATCAATGAAATAAATATAGTCTTTGTCATACACCTTTGACTCGTTCTAATGGCAAGTCCTGCCCTCCTTCACATTGTAGAAAATCCAGGTCCTATCAGCAAGACTTCTTGGTCTGTCTTTGACCAAGCTAAGTCACTAAGTTTTCTGCTGTCATAAATTGTTTTACTGCTGTTTTATAACAGCCATCTGAAAAGTTTGTTTGCTGATGTGTTATGGTTGTTGTTTCAGTGATTGGGTGCCCTTGCAAGTAGTTTTCTGTTAGATAAATTTTACATTTACTTCCCAATAAACAACAACACACCTATCTAATCTTTAAATGCCGAAATATGGACAGAAATAAGAGCTTCCTAACAGCAACTAAAATGCATGTGTAGACACAGGTATTTTTGGTCTATGACCCTGGATAAAACCCCCCCG